>BLKR01011010.1:0-41120 GCA_011170035.1 Teleogryllus occipitalis
TTTTTTTTTTTTTTTTTTTTTTTTTTTTTTTTTTTTTTTTTTTTTTTTCGGGTCATCTTGGGCTGCGGTTTGTCGCGTCGGTTTCGCCTTCTGCCGCGGAGGGAAACGCGTTGGTGAAACGCGAGTAGAACTACCGCGTGCGCCGAGAGTGCTGTAGGGCTTCGCGCGAGCGGTGCATCCGTTTTGCACGGAAGCTACACACACCAAGCGAGGGTCTCTGGTTAGTTTCGTTTGGGTCTATGTTTCTTCTTCTCACGCTCCCTTTTTATTTTCTTTCTTTCCTTCTCTTTCATCCGGCGACTTTAGACAGTTACACGGTGGTGAACCGGTCATCGTATGGAACTGTTAAACCCAAGTTCGCCGGTTAAAAACCTATCGAAACCTCGGATTTTTAAGAAAGAAAAAAACATTTCTTCGGAGGGAAAGTAAAGCCGGTTGTCTCATGTAGATTTACTGCAAGAAAACGATACTCGAGACAAATTCGAATCTCCTGTTTCGTCTCTCGAGTGATACCGTCTTTCGCTGATAGATGGCGAAAGGAGCGTAGCGCAATTTATATGGTCAAGCGGAAGAGCAGGCATGATGGCCTGATCGGGAGAGGTGGCTCAGGGCATCAAGGCTGATGTCATTGCAATGCCTCTGACCGTGATATCCTAGGTTTGAGACTCGACGGTGGCCGGGTTTTCGCCACTAGCTAGGTAGCTAGGTTGATTTCAGCGGTTCTCGAGCGTAGAATTAGTGCGTTCGGCTGCTCTGATCAGTATTTTTCCGTGGTTTCTCCGATCAATACCTGGCGAATACCGGAACAGTACCCTCACAAACGGGCCACAGACCACGCGCGATCGCTCCTTCTCATCTTACTCTTTACTTACAGACACTTACACCTACATTTACTATACTACTGCACATACCGGGAGACCGGTCGCGAGTTTAGATCTTGTCCAAGCTGGGGCGGTGCCCGCTGGTAGGAGATACCTGGTTGGAGAAACCCCGCTAGCCGACGTTAGGTCGTGCTGGATCTCACCACCCAGCGGTGGAGGATCACCGCCACCTCCAGAGGAAGAAAAGCATGCATAACACTTACACAATACTAATGACCTTACCAGTTGACGCGCCCAGAATCACTAACCAATCAGTCAAATAAATCAATCAAACACCTGATGGCCTGAGCCTCGCCGTGTAAAATAAGGCATCATTGAATTGCATTATAGTCGACTCCGGTTATAGCGAACTCGGATATAGTAAACCCTCGGTTATAGTGAACTTAAGTCATTGGTCCCGTTTCACTTACATTAGAAATAAGCATAAGAAGATTCGGTTATAGTGAATCTGAACCTCGGCTATAGTGAACGTAGAAAATTCAACGTCCTGGATATTAACTGGATCTCGTATGTTATTAGGCCATTAAAAGGGCCTTCGGAGAGTGTTCCAGCAGTGCAAGAGGCATTGAAAGGTGTCAAGACTGCATTACGATACAGACAGAGGACAATGCAGAATCATGTAAGAAGAGAGCATAAACTCTAAGAGAAGGATCTTGAGAAATAACTCATGAAAAATGTGCGAAGTAAACAATTGAAAGTAAATTGATTTTTAAAGTACAAATAAAAATATTGAATTTTACATTCGTGCTGTTAATGAACTTAGCTGTATCTCAATATTACTAAAATCAATCATTTTGAAAAATTCTATTACATTTTGTCATCATCGAATATAGTGAACCTCGGATATAGTGAACCAAACATGTTAGTCCCTATAAGTTCACTATAACCGACGATGACCATTTCGCCATCATCCATTCTTTTCCTCTCCTTTCCATTTTGCCCTTGGCCCTTTTTCCGCACTGCGCCTTGTATGCGAAACGCGCGCAGCGGAAGAGACGTCCGCGCGCGGGGCTTCTGGCTGCTTCCGCCGCCAGAGTCAGCTGCAGGCGCCAGCGAAGCCCCGGCGACACGACGCTCCCTCGGGTACGAGGCTCCTCCCGACTACACCTCGCGCTTAACTATACCGACGCCGTCCCCCGTAAATTAGTGGGGCAAAAACAGCACGTAATTTATTGCCCCGTCATTTCACGCAGAATTGCGCGAAGAGTAGTCAAATTTTCGAACAATTGTACTACATGACGTTAATTCAAAATATATCTTTTAATAATAGATTTCATGAAGGGAAAAAAATTCTATCTTCGTAGTTGTATAAAGAGATCAATGTTTTGTATTCGATGTCGCATCACAACTCCCTGAATACTGAATTGCAGAACGGCTACCATTTAATATCCTCTCGGCCGACAGCCCCGCGAGGCAGTGGTCAGGAGCTGAAGGGAAATGATAAAAAGTAATAATAATGCCTTAGCATTATAGAAATTTTCAAGGACATTCATATAGGTTTTGAATTGATTGGTGGATTCAAACACACACTAACGCACAAGTTTTACTCTTCTGACAACTATGGAAACAGTGGCACAAAGCAATGCGCAACACCTGCATCTAGAAACTCTTAAGATCTGTTCACTCTCCGAATGATACTGATGTAAACAAATGCACACGTTCAATATATCTTCTTATTGATTGCTTAAATTCGCAGTTTTGAACGTGGCGAAATATTAAATTACATTGTTTATGTAAATTTGAACGTACAAAGTGTTTAGAGAGTGACAGAAAGAATTCCAGAATCCAGAAAACGGTTACTGGAAACTGAACAGGGCCACTATTCTCAAACACGTTGTCTCCCGCGAAGGCGAGGGCGTCGAGTAATATATACTATCCGCGAAGAAACTACATACCCGTCATCCGTTGTTGACAGATATATCGGAGGTGACGCAAAACAAAAGCTCCAAAAAGCAGCGTCAGTGTTAATGCGGCAATATTATACTTCAACAGTTTTAATTTTTGAGTGCAGTTATCATTTGATACGGGCAAATGCTGTGGCAGCACCCGTCTTTTTGAAAGAGTAAGAGACGTTAACGATTTACACATATTGAAGAAGCTATTGCTTCAAGTGTGTTTTGATGAGACGTCGCGGATAAATACTTTGTTCCTCTCATTACATTAGGATCATTTTAAATCTGAACAAAGATTATAAATTCACACTACAAAAATAACATGAGATGCTAAATAACAAAAAACATGAGACGTTATTCTCTCTCATTTTTATGTATCAAAAAGAGAAAAATAAACGACAGACATAGAGAAAACAAACACGAGTAAAGCAAAGACTGTATACGGCTTCGAACAGCCTACAGAATGATAATTCGTTAATTTGAATTATTTGAATTAAAGGGGATAGCCAATTGAATCGTCGGGGACATTTCATGTCGTTGGTCCATAATTTGGTGAATGTTTTTCGTTTTAAATTCGGGGAATTTTGTTTCATTGGAGAGGTTATTTGGGGAAAATCCGTAGTAGAGTTCCGTTGTGGAAAGTGCTCGCAACACATCTGGCAACACTGAGTTTATCTTCTATTGGGCAGCAGTCAATTGGACGTCTTCGAACTATATGGCTGGACGGCTTTAGGGATGGGTCCTCGATACTTTCGATACCTCGATACTCGGGTGGTATCGATAGCGATCGATACTTTCGGAAAATTACCGAACACTTTCAATTATTTATGCCATTCCCCATCTCTTCTGATTTTACGGAAGAATTGTCTTCTTTACATTCCTCTTTCTCCTATTTTTCTTCTGTTAGCAACAAGGAAGTGTTCGTCTGTTCCTCACAGTCGTTGAAATCACCCAACGCTGCAACGTCCGAGCGCCGTGACCCGCTCTTTATCCCACTCGTACCTGTCACCATCTCTTGAGATAGCCCGCTATTCGCGACCAATTCAGCTTTGGGAAACTTTTCCTTGTGAGCTCCCGGCAATCTCGTGACGACAGGCACGATAAGCAATGCACGATGACAGCGTTTCTTCCCGGAATACTCCCCTCCTCCGCCAACCGCGGAGGCATCTGTCGGAGCTCCAGAGTTCAGTTCTGCATTTTACAGTGAAGTAAAGCGACTAGATTAGGGCATTCCATAAACAAAAAGTGTGAAGTGTGGAATTATTTAGTAGAGGGTTCGGGAGACGACAATCGTGCTAAATGTAGAATGTGTAAAAAAACATTTTCGTCTGATGGAAAATCACAAAATACTAGTAATTAAAAAAAACATGTTACATCAATACACTGGGTAGTATTCAGCTCCACAAGAGAGCCAAGCCAACAAATGTTGCACCGGACGTTGGAATCGTCACAGATCATACATGTGAAGTAGTAGAAGTTAATGATCCATGGCTAGTCCTGTCAAGATCAACAAGTTCCAACACAAATCAACCAACACTCATTGATTTTTTGGCCACAAAGAACAAATATAAATCAGGTGCCAACCGTTCAAAGCAATAACTAGAAAACTTGCTTACATGATACGCAAATATCGATCAATATTATTGAGGACAATAGATTCAAGGAATTAATGAAACATCTTGAACCTAGATACAGTATGCCCACAAGAAAATAATAACCGTTTAATCACGATTTCGATTCTCCGATATTTCAGTAGTTAAAAAAATATTAAATCACTGTATATGATTCCAAATAACTCATTTTCATTATCTACATTAGAAATTTCAAATTAGACAACCATTTATTGTTCAAAATTTTAATTAATTTAATTTATTTTTTAGACATTCTCTACTACTGAACCCCCGAAAATGCATTGGTATGTGGTCTCTTTATAGCAATACTCTGAAGAGTGACCACAAAATATCATCCTGTGTAAACGAAACCACAGCACGCGAAGATGAATTAAATGTGCGAACTTTCTTCCTCCTGATGCAAATGTACTATCTTACTGGAAAAACAAAGTGATTCTCCCCAATTTAAAAAAAAGCGATGTTCGAAACCTGTGCATTCCATCAGCTACAGTGTTTTCAGAGAGACTTTCCAGTACAGCTAGATTGACATATGACAGAAAAAAGAAATAGAATGAACCTAGAAAAAGTTAGAATGTTAGATTTCCTTAATAAGAATCTTTAAAAACTTCCTTCCAATTCTGATTGAACCACTTTTGCCACTGAGCCTTTAAAGTAACATGGTATCGAGTATCGAAGCTCTCAGATAGGTAACGGTATCGAGTATCGAGTAATTCAGGTATCGACCCATTACTAATGTGTGTGTGTGTGTGTGTGTGTGTGTGTGTGTGTGTGTGCGTGCGTGTTCGTTCGTTAGATCGATCAGTGCGGGCTTTTAAACGAGTTTTCCTTTTTTTCTCGGAAAATCGGGATTTCAAAGAAATTGACATTTGCACCGTTCTCATTATTCGCACAATTCAACAACAAAATTTATTCAAAAAACTTGGAACTTTTTTAAATTTATTTTAATTTTGAAATGTCCGAGGGGCTTCATGTGAAGTACCCCCAAAAATTAAAATATCGATTTCAAATTTCAGGAACCGTTACATCAACCAGAACGGTTGCGGAATATATATTTTTCGGTATGAAGGACGTACAAAACATCAGTTTTTTTTATCGAAAATTCGCCGTTTACCGGCGCACGATTACAATATTTTTTTCTTCTTACTTTAGTGCGAGAAAGTAAAAAGACTACAGGCACGAAAGGAATCTCCACAGTTAACAGTATACTCCAATATAAATGAAGTGTCCTTTCAAGAGCATGAACTGGAAGGAGATGGTAACACTGCCTCGAAAGCTTCATTACAAGCTCCTCTAAGTAGTAAGTATACAGAGGGACTTGTTCAATATCAAAAATTTTAGTCGTAACGAAACTCCCGATGGGATGACCGTTTTCCACCTCTCCTTCCAGCAGTCTTAAAGGGACCCAACGTTTAAATCCGAGTACAGTCGCTGTGGAACGCTAAAAATAACGCAAAATAACGCAACATCGGGCGCTGTACTATCGGAAAGATAGATAAACTGTTCTTCCTAGCAGAGAGCAAACAGATTTGCCACTTCCTTTCTTCGTCTGCTGCTCGCAGAGCGTAAGGAAATTATGCGGGAAAACTCGTCGTAGTTTCACTGAGACCCACTGATCCTCAGCCACATCTAGTGCGAGACGCCGCCGCAGAGGGTAACTACTTTCCCTTCTGATCGAAGGACGAGGGCAAAAAATACCGGCTTTTGTGCGAAATGCATTTCATTCCGCGAGCTGAGGCATTTTCACCGCACAATCGGCGGAATTCCGCCCAATGTGGCATCCTTGCACGTCAGGACGGGCTACCAGAACGACTTAAGAGTAACGACGTTTTTAGTTCTCATCTTACGTTTCCGCATTTGCCAGAATATCCTGATTTGCAAAGGCAACCAACCTATACAAAACACATCCTATATGATACACAAATAGCAATAAAATATAATTAAAAAGTGTATGAAGAACTAAATACCGGGCAAAAGCGTCGTTCACAAAGAAGAAGATAAATCGGATGTAACATGGTTCACCTAGCGTGTCGTACGAAAAACAAAATGCTTGTCACATAAATATGCTTCACCCACAAAATAAAGAGCATTTTAGAGTTAATTTTGTGTATTTTATTTATTCGCTAAAATGTGTTCAACATTTTTTAGCCAGGTTTAATCAAAACGTTCGTTCTTCGGATTAGTCATTAAATTATACGCGCACGACTTTCGTCCGGTCATCGATGTGTAAATCCAGGAAACCGCAAATTGCATTAGAGAGCAGAGGGAATCTGTGCACGGAAACAACGCTTTCCGGCTCATTTACACGGTTTATTGAACCAATTTTGGTACGCAAGGATGCAACGACGAAAATCCATTCAACACAACGGAAACAAATGCTTTGTGCTCTTCAGCGTTCTCTAAAACCATCAAACAATAAGTTGATACACGTGATTTAATCAGGTCAATTCTATTGCTTCCGACCCAATGGGAAATTTCTGCAAACGGATGCTAAATGAATTTTAAAACTTCCATTTGAATCTGCAAAATCAAATCTGGCTCCTTTTGTTCAAATAAATAAAATACCGTAATAATGCTACGGTAACATCTTTCACGATTCAATATCCTGAATAACGCACTAAAAATTAATAACATTTTTTTGTGGTTTGAACGGTTGATAATATGGCTATGGGGAGGAATTTCTTATTTTCTACTTTTTAATTATTGATCTCATTATTATTAAAAATGAATTTAAAAAATCGGCATCACACTACGTTAACAATACATTACAGTAGAACCCGCTATTCAGAACTAATTGGGGGTGTGGACTGTTCGGATTCGGAAATGTTCGGATTCTCCGAAAAAGTACCGTACATATACAAATATATCTATAGGATAACCAGACACAATGAAACGTTGCGTGTGACGTGATAAACTAGCAACGTAGCGAACTGACATGAAGTGGCAATGTTGCGAACAAAGGAATACAGTACGTAGTACATAACCGATCGCAAGCGATAGTGCTTGCTACTGTCGTGGGGGATGGGTCTGGCACCACCCGCGGGGAAGTGGAGGGACTGTAAGGGCAGAAGCTGACCTCTGGGCCGTTCCCTATTCTCTTAAGGGCCTAAGGCGGATGAGAGGGAGCAATAAGAACAGGGATGACCCCAGTCATGGCAAATAGCAGTTTATTGGGGTAGTGTACTTACATAGGCACCTGACGTAGCCCAGCCTCGCCAAGGACTGTTCTCTAGAAGAGAGACTTTGTAGCGGCCATCGGACGGGTTAGTGACACTCGAAGTGCACAGGGTTCGGGGGAGAGGGCGGGAAGCTGCTAGCAGGACCCCGGAAGGTCGGTCAGGACTGCCGGGGCGAAGGAGTGTCGGCAGGGCCAATTAGGGCCGATCTGAACCGACGGAGGGCTGAAGGGAATTCTAAAAACTCAGCATCTCCAATTCTAAAAGGTTGAATTAATTATTCTCTATAACAGCAGAGTAGTTATCAAAATCATCGTATCTTAACAACTACCCTCCTCCTTTACTATCCCGCCGCATTCACCATCACTAATTGATTGATGCTGCTAAGATCATTAATCCCAAAAGTGCAGTGCATGTTTTTATCGCTGGAGGTGTCTATTATTTTCCTCCACCTAATTGCGAGATCTAGCGCCGACGTACACGTCGGCTTGCAGTCTTTTCCTCAACCAGGTATCTCCCATCAGCGGGGCACTGCTCCAAAACACAATCTCTAAGCTCCCGCCCGGTCTCCCGGCAATGTAATAGTATAGTAGTTAGTGTAAGTATGTAGTTGAGGGGAGAGGTTAGGACAGGGAAGCAAAATTCGCGCGCGGTTCGTGGCCCTACTGATCCGACATTCTTCTGGTATTGATCGGAGACACCACGGAAAACATTTGAACAGCAGTTGGCCATTAGAATTCTCCTCTAGACAGCGACTGTGTTCGACCTAGCTGACAAGCTAGTGTCGAAAATCCTGCCGCCGTCAGGACTCGGACCTAGAACCTCCCGGTGAGATGCACTGCAACGAGGCACTGCAGCGACATCAACTGGTGACTTGAGCCATCTCAGCCGGCACCACCACTAACACTGCCTCCAAGTGTTTGCCGACTAGTGCCATGCCCGGCGGCGTCTGGCGACGCAGTCCCAGCCGCAGCGGCTCCTGCACAATGAGCTGCGCCAGTCGCGCAAACAAGTCCTCGTATTGGGTCCGCTCCGCCGTCCCGGCAGCCGCCCCTCGGGCGCGAGGTCAGGGGTCAGGGCGCGCGTGGAAGCGCGGTCGCCCGAGGGCGGCCCCGCCGCCTAACGGGAGCCCGTCGCCCCTGGTCGCCCCTCCCGCCCAGGCGCCCCGCCACAAAAAAAGGGGAGCCCTGGAACCGGTTTGTATGAAACCCCCGGAGGAACTAGTGCCGCTTCTTTCACGGACGCTGAATGGGCAAAAAACCGGACCTGAGAGAAGCTTCGCGCCCGCGGCCGCTCACGCTGTGCTGGGGAGGGCTGCTGGAAGCTAGCGTTGCTTGATGGAAGCGGTGGCAGTAGCGATGTGGAAACGACCTACGGAATTGAAGCACTTGAAAAAAAAAGGATCTACAGATCATCGAAGCAATCTTGGCCACCTATCTGAAAAAGTAGTTTGTGATTCAAAGTACACTTCTAGATTAACATACGTCCTGACCAAAGAAACTTTCCTAATATAAAGACATAAGTGTACTTCTCTCTGCCACATACCGAGGCTGGGATGTCGGAGAGGATACATAAGAAGGACCTAATAGACGAAGAATTCTAGTCCTCGGATCCCATGATATTCAGAAGCTGGATGGTACACAATCAAGAAATGCGTCATGTCTTCACTAGGCTGGCGGTCAATGGCTACCACTACCAACTGTGCAAGAGGGAATACTTCCACCAAGCCGACAGTGAATGCGCATGCGAATCCAAACTCTATGGAAATTCATGTCCATGATACCATACAACATCCTGCCGAAAATTGGACAAAACTTTGACGAACGTTAGTGAGAATGAGCATGCGAAACAAAGCCAAACATTCAACTAATGCGCTATTGCGTGCCCTTTTAACATCATTATAATAGCAAAGAGGAGGTTGTGTTAAATGATGGAGGTAAATGTGAAGTCGGTGGGGGGTGGTCCGAGTTGTTCCTTGGGATGTGGAAGGTATTTTCCGGCGAGAGATTACAAGATAAGATTTGACATAGGAATAAATCAGAATCGGAGAATTGACGGAAAAAATTGAGAAATATTTCGGGAAACTCACACGGTTATAAAATTTATGTGCGCATCCACTAACAAAATTTCAAAGACTTCGTTATCCTTAATTTACGGTATCTTTACGATGTAAAATTACGTTTCCAACTGCCTAAAGACAAGGACAACTGATCGAATAGTTCTAAGACGATTTTTTTTTAATTTGGGAGAGGCGTTAAGCTCGAATATAGAGTTGGGAATGAGTGTATATTGTTTTATTGATGACTGTGGTGGTAATGGTGATGATTATTCCTCGATATTGGTATTTGTATATTGGTCATCGTGGTAGTGGAATGCGAACTGATTTGTGATAAGTAGACCTCCGATTTTAGGACAAATCCCTTTTTAGTTCCTTTAGGAGGTTGTGGAAAGAAATTGCAGATATTTACGAGTCGTGAAAAAATAGATCTACTGGAAGCTTCTAATAGTGCCTAAAGTATCCTAAAAGGGTGGTTGATACCTATTTTGGTATTTGTTGTCTGAAACATGTAAATTTGAAGAATAATCATATTTGTATTACTCATTGTTTAAATTTGGTAAAAAAGGCAAATATTTTTCCGAATTTCCCGAAACGCGAAAATTCCCTGATCGACGAATACGCAATCTACTACGCACCGAAATCTCTCCCCAACACAGCGAACATAAGGAGTTCTGCACGTCAATATAAAGAGGATGCTCCAGGCACGTCTCTGATCAGCACACACTTCTTAGGCAATTGCACCCACTCCCTGTGCAGCTGCGCAGTTGACAGGTTGAGACTTAACGCCGCGGCACGTCTTTACGCAATCCGAGTGACGAAAGACAGATCAGGCAAAAGCCTACTGTCCGAAAAGTGAATCTTCCAAAATATGCGCAAGTCTTGAACCCCTAGAAAGTAAAATGGATCATATCGAGTTTTCTTCTCTGTTTGTGTGTGTGTTTGTCAATGTGGGCTGTGTGGTTCGGTTCGAATCTTAATTATATACAGTACTGTTTAATTGTAAACGTGAATAAGTTATAATGCTTGTAGTCACTCTCGCAATGTAAAAATACTTGACTATACTTAATAATAAATATGCCTAAATGAATTCTTTTGTGATCAGTTTTAGATATCAGTAATGTAACGTTTCGTGTCTAATGATCTTAAATCCCTGATTTAATCATTTTGCAATGTATTTTAATTGCCGAAAACGTCACTTTTCTTGCCTAGTAGTGCCTAATTTAATAATTTGTTACCTATTTTATATGCCTAAATCATCACTTTTTCGTGCCTAAAATTCGGAGGTCTAGTGATAAAGAGGAGTGCGTAGAGTAGAGGGGTTGGGGGGTGACATCAATCGAAATCGCAGACAGGCTATGATCCGCTTGTTGGGGCGATGAATGATCACTACTGATGGCACCAACAGCTGCTTGGGGAACAGCGGCAACGGAGGTAACCACTCACACATCTGCCACGAGGGGAGGAATCTGTGGCAACTGGAGAGGGCAAGAGAAAGAGGCAAACGTCGTCAGAGTAGAGAGCATACGAGTGTGTTTATTCATGCCAAGCGCGTGATTCAAGTACGAAGGAACATATTCAAGAGCCCAAGAATTATTATTCATACCTACGTTCACAACGAAAAAAACAATACAAATTAAAATAAAATATGCTCACAGGCCCACGCCGGTTTTCTTCTCGAGGGGGGGGGGGGAGCTACAGGTTTGTCTAGCCGATTTTTTCATTTTCTTATAAAGAATTTTTCATTTATGCTGAATACATGTCGTTCCCCTCCTCACTTGAGAAGCCGCTGAAGATGCTAAAATACATGTCTCGGGAAAAATTGTTTCAAATCCCTGAAGGATAAAAAGAACAGTTCATTAAAATCATTATGTAAGTAGTTCAACTTTAAGCCCTAGAAGAAAGAAAAAAAATATAAGGATACCAAATAAATTTGGAAAGTCAACGTGGGGGAGAATATACAAGGAGCGTGTTGAAGAATTATTCACTTGTTGCGAAATAGTTTACGACGTAAACGGTATTTCCGGGAAATTTAATTTCATCGCTTATGCATTCCCGCCATACTCTTTTCCACGAAGCTCTCTTCACAAAGAAAATTACTAATCCGAAAAACACATTAATTAGCAAATGCATTGTTAGAAAACTTTTTACCAAACCAACGTTACCTGAAAGATCAATTTCACAGGAAGCAAGAAAGAGCGAGAAAGCGATGAAAGCACAGGGCGAGGGCGAGCCGGGAGAAAAAGGGCGGGACAATGAAGGCGAGTGGGCGGGGGCGTGGCGAGCCGAGCGCCCGTGGAGAGCGGCGCCGCGGGCGACGACGGCGAGAGAACGAACCTCCGCGTGGGGGGGGTTGCAGCGCACGGGGCGGCGGCAGCCGGAAGGGCGAGCGCAGAGGTCGGCGCGGCGCAGGGCGGCTTCCAGATGCTCAGCGGTCGCTTGGGTCATGCTGCACGAGCACGCGTTGGCCGAGGTTCTAGTCAAACCAGGCGTCTTCTTGGGCTTCTTCATTGATTGGGGTAGCGCTCGCAGAAGTTATGATACAAAACGTATGCAAATGTACATTTTTTTCTGGCAAAGTGTGGTATTTATTCCTAATTAGTAATAATATTACATGATTTAATTATAAAGTTAGAATATTCCCATAAATAATCAAACGTTTGCGATCCTGCTCATATATTTCTCTTTAAGACAGTATAGTAGTTAACTCTCTTTACTTAGTATTGATGTAGTCCTAAAATTATTTATTCATAAATTCTTCTTTCTTCATTTGGAGCGCGAAAGACAACATGAAATAAAATTTCTCTGAACTCTCTAGTTTCGTCTGCCCTAATTGCATTATTTAGTATTATACTATACATAAACTATACATACATACATTACATTGAAACTTGCATATTTTATTACGTATTTACCAGAACAATAACAGCTTCGCAAAGTCAGTATTACATTATTAAAATGTTTATTTATATTCGGCAATCCTATATGTATTAATCAAATATAAGTTTCACATACTACACTTCAGAAAGTTTACTGGAAAGAAAAAGTTGTGCGATGTCCAATGTGTAACGTCACTGTTCCCTAATTCAAATTTTGCAATCACTTCAAATTAAGAAAACCAGCAGCACAACAATACAACCAATAAGCCCAAGCATAATGTCTGCCTCGCCTTCTCTTTATTTCGTTGTAAAGATTTCTATGTTTGTAATATTCAATCTCCCGAAGATTCCTACTTGGCGATTCCATTTCCGGACGTCCCCTTCAATGAGACGAAGATCCTCGCAACGCCTCCAAAACAGGCGCGGCACAAAAGGCGCAGAGGAAACCCACGCCCCCCGTGGAATCCAAATCTCCGCCGGACCAGCGCTCCCAGCCCACGGCGGCGGCTTTTTGTCCACCCACTTTTGTAAAACGATCCACCGCGGCCGGGAGGCTGGGAAGACGGCCAGGCGGGGCCGGGAGGGGGGCGGGGCGGGCGGACGACCCGGCGGTGGCCGGCGGAAACGGTCATCCCGCCTTTTGTTCCCGACGACGATGACGATGAGCAGGGCGACGCGACGCTAGGCGAGGAGAAGAAGGGCGACGGCGCGGGGCGGGGTGGGGCGGAGTGGGGCGGGGAAAACGAGGCGAGGCGCGAAGCGGGGCTGGATGATGGGGTAGTGCGAGACGGGAGGGAGCGCGGAGGAGCGGGACAGGGCGGGGAGGAGCAGGGTGGGGCGGGGCGGGGCGGGGCGGGCCGGAGCGAGGTGGGCTGGGGTTGGGCGGGGAGCGGCGGGGCGCACAGCTCAGCGGTCGGCTGGCCGGGAGCAGACCCTCACTTGCACGGAGATTTACGACCTCTCTGCCGCTGCGCCCCGCTGCCGCCCTGCCGCTGCGCCGGCTGCTGCTGCTGACGCTGCCCGCCGGCGGTCGCGGCAGCGCCGCAGACGGCGACAGAAAGCGAGGCACCGCGGAGGCGAAATTGGCAACGGCGCTGACGGCGGAGGCGCGGGTGATACTGACCCTGTGAAAAGGGCAGGCGCACGTAGTGTTAGCGGTAGCAGCCCTTTTCTCGTATTGGGGTATGGAGGTCAGAGTGCGAATTGTCTCCCTGGGAGACGTACGAATTCTCAATCAGGGGCGGATCGCCGAATCGCCGAGTGAAACGAGGACAATCTTCCCTTAAGCAGCACAGTTTGAATGAAGCCTAAGGGTATGATCTAGGGGTTTAATTTTTCTATATCATTGATTTGAATATTTCAGTGTAGAAATC
Source organism: Teleogryllus occipitalis (assembly GCA_011170035.1). NCBI lineage: Eukaryota > Metazoa > Arthropoda > Insecta > Orthoptera > Gryllidae > Teleogryllus > Teleogryllus occipitalis. The sequence goes on from BLKR01011010.1 coordinate 13,886, forward strand.
ATTAGTCAAGCCTTTGCATTAGGATTGTGGCCTTCGCGATTCGTGTCCGTGACGATACCCGTCAACGATACCCATCAATTTGCAACCCTTTGGGTTCAAATCTCCCGCCGAATTCGCCAATCCTGGTTAGGCCATACAGACTCAGTCACTGGAGACACAATAATGAATGAAGGAGCCACTATCTTCCGCATTTTCGTTTCCCCATTAAATCAACTAACGTCAACGGATCATAAAAAATAAAAATAATTTCTCTATACTGCGAAAGCAGTAGCGAGGAAGGAAAATTTTTCGAACACATATCACCATTTCTTCCACACTAATCATTGCCAGAAACACAATTAACAATAAGTTGGAGTACCACCATCGTGAACAAAATTACCACAACATATTACTTTTATAACGTTAATAAGTAAAGAAACTATAATACAATATGTACAGTACGTTAAATTTCACTATGTTAAAGCTCAGTTATACACGACGCATGTTTGAAATCAGAAATGCAAAAACTGCAATAATTAAATAATTGCCATCACTGCATTTTTGTATGAAGTCCCAGGAACATTTGGGTTCAGTTAATTACAGCTCCGTGAGTCACTATGGTCTCATGGCTATGTTGTTTCCGGAAAGTCGTTTTACTTAATTGTCCTTAAACACCGGTGAATATAAGAAAAATCCTAAAAGATATATCTATGATGATATATGAGTAGATGGCAATATTTGAAAAATTCTGATTAAAATAAGTATTAATTCATTTTTTTAAATTTCTTTTGTGTATTACTTGTGTTGGAGATAACACACAAGTGCGAAGAACGAAAAATAGAATTTCGTTTTCACTGATGGCATTTCAAGATTCGAAAGGGAGTTCACGATACCATTTTGAAGAGACAGCGTTGCGAGAAAAAGAAACTCGTAGCCATAATTCTGCGTGGTCATGAGGAATCAAGATTACAAAGAAAATATCATTTTCTTAAACGTAAAGAGATAATGTTAATTTAAGAGTTTGAATAATTTTAATATTTTTTTACAGATCCTTTTACATGTGAGATTTCATTGTTTACATACCCATTTGAACTCGTACTTTAGCTAGATTAAATGCATTTTTTGAATGCCTATTTTAGTAAAAATAAATGTCATTTTGCTTGCCTATTTCAGGTAAAATAAATGCCTGAACTTCCGGGCTATATTATAATTCGAGCAATCCTGAAATGATCCGCGAAATAAACCACACTTTAGTAACTATCTCGGTCGTTCTTCAAACATACATCACTACACTATAATCGGTTTTCCGGACAACTGAATCTTTTGTATGGCCATAAAAGCGCATTAATAACAAAACGACGCGCCGAAGGCAGACCATAGGCTATCGATGGCCAGCAGTCTTTAAATATTTATAGCGACAGATGTAGGTATCGGCGAGCCCCCAGCTGAAGCGCCATTCATAAAACGGGTTCCGCCCGAAGGGTGAGGCGTTATCGCGCGGCCGTGCCGCACGCCAGCTAGTGGCACAGTGGGCCGAATCGATACCGCCACGACGCAGTGGAATTTTGAAACGCTGACGACACGGGAAAAAGAAAGAAAGAAAAATTGTAAATGTAACTGACAATTTGTGTGCAATAATAAAACAATGGAATATTAAAATCGCATTCACATTAACGTTTGATTCTTAATAATAATAGTAAAAATATAATAAAACTAAATGAGTATCACGCATTAGTAGTGATAAAACAAAAGAATACGAAAATCCCGTTTTCATCAACTTTTCGTTGTTAATAGTAACAACAGCAATAATTTCGTACATGAGGAATGGAGCTTGAAGAATGAAGTTATCCGATATATATTTTCTTGCAACATTTTATTTCATGGTAAGAAAAATGTCCTCCTCATGAACCAAGTTTTCCCTTCAATTCATTAATATTTTGTCGCATACGACCTCAGTAAAATAGAGGAAGTACTATAATGCTGCGCTAAAAAGGCGATTTTACGACATAAAATCTTTTGTGGGGCCTTGGTTCCAATATTTAGTAAATTACTTCCCCCCTCTCTTTATCTTTAGTCGCAACAATGGCGAAGGTTGCCTAACATGGTGTATAGTCAAAATCCATGTTTCGTGGTCATTGATACCGAAAATGTGTGAAGGGCAAAACTGAGTATATGGCATCCGTTTTATAAATTTACTTTTTTTCTCCTATTGTATTTACCGATCTAAAAAAACACTGGCGCTTGCGGCAGCACCTGCTTGAGCTCGAATTGAATGTTCGGAACCCAGAGTAAGGCACGGCTATCTCCTTGTAACACTGGCATTCATCCATCACTCATCAGTTCATAATAGCCCGATTAAGTCAACTTTTGGCCATCTATACACATTAAATGTAACAATAAAAAGTTGGTGAAATGAAAAAAAATTAAAATATTGATTCAATTATTTATTGTCATTTTCGTATTAATCTATTTATTTACTTTATGTCTAGTTCACTTACTTATTTCACTTTATGAGTATGAAATGTCTTATTAATTGCCGATCATGGTTTGAATTATTAGTTATAATTGACCTATTACATTGGTAATTCGGTTTTGTTCACTCCTTGGCCCACAGCATGGCAGCACGCGAAGCGATGAAGAGCGGGGGGGGGGAGATCGGGCGCCCCGAGGCGCGGCGACCACCGCTCCACCTCACCGCGCAGCCCATTCAGCCGAGGTGCAGCTGCCTCTCCTCCCCCCTCCCTCCCTCCCTCCCTCTCACGCACCATCTTGCTCTCATGCTCTCTCCCGTTCCTCGCACGACGGACCCCAAAGACGCGCTCCTGACTGTTCAAGAAACAAATGTGGACTGTTCACTCGTAAACCACATTGCGTTCAGGGCACTTGTCGTGCGTCTAGAAACAGCGGAAAGGTGTAACAATGCTTAGTGATGGCAAATTTGTGTTGTTTGGCAAATTTTAGCAAAACATCGATACATCGCTAAAGGGTTTTCGATGTCGATGAAAACAATGACACGCCTGGCGATAACATATAGTCATAACACGAGCCGTTCCCAAACTTCCTCTGATTGCACAGGTGAAATGTGCAGCGTGATAAAGATGATGACGCAAATCAACTATATTGCTATGGATTGCGGCTACTCTACAACGTACTTAAACCCCTTTATTTAAAAAAAATTATATATTTAAAAAAATTAAAAATTAAAAAAACATCGATGTTTTTGCAACAAAATATCGATGTTTCTGGTGGAAAACATCGATGCTTTTCTGCCATCCCTAACTATGCTTCAACCATCGCGAGAGCTCATAGGATCTCCCCTGCGTTCTAGAGAGGATGTGATCAGTAGAGTCCGGAAAAATATGTAGTATTAAAGTCAAAATATGTAAAATATGTAAAATCGGATGTAATGTGTAATATTAAAATACACTAATTAATAAACACTTTTACCTAATACGAAATTACATTTATCAAAAATTTCCTAAACAAATTTTAAAAATAATACAAATGTTTTGAAAACCATTAGGAGAGCACAAGTTGCACATTTTGCACCATACAACTTTCCTGTCAGTAATAAGGTTCTATTGCTACCCAGGCCGGTAGTTTAGCAGCCAGACTAGCCGCAATTCCTACATACTGGCGATATCTACGACTAGCAAACACTGCAGCATTCCCATCGAAGTGTGTTACACGTCGGCCATCACCAAAGTTTCTCGGAAATTTAGGTTAAAGATCACGAAATCCGGCGTCACTAATACCTTTATCACCTAAAGCTGAAATTAATCTTATCGCTAACTCGCACTTCCACTTGAAGCAGGCTCACCGGACAGTAAGAACATACGACAGAGTCTTAATGTCGAACTGCTCACTCGTAAACCACATTGCGTTCAGGCATGTGCACTCATCGTGCGTCTAGAAACAGCGGAGAGATGTATCCTACAGCCATTGCGAGAGCTCGCGGGATCTCCTCCAACTGCCTTAAAAAGCACATTTATACTACATACAATATTGAGAAGGTGTTATTATCGAAGCTTACAGATGAAAATATAAAGTGTGATATGTAACCTCACACTTGATATTTATTTCTAGTTGAAAATGTGATCCCATCAAAATACTTTGTAATTAATGTGTACATTCCAATACGATTTCTAACAGACTCTCTCGGTTGTTTAAGTACATTTAACATCAAAAAACGAATCAAATACAAACTGTTCTTTAAAAAAACGTCTATGAGCGATTCACAGAAGCACCCTCTGAGTGCCATAGGCATTCATCCCGCGCCGAGGGGTGACACGCGTAATCATTAATTAAACTGAACAGAGCCGGTGAGCGAATTTAAAACGCGCTTAAAATTCCAGCGCGCTCAGCCCGTGCCTCGCGAGTCCATTCACACCGGCCGGCGGCGCGGGCGGGGGAGGGGTGGGGTGGGGGGCGGAACTCGAGAGGCGAGAGGCAGCGGAAGGCGTCGGTGCGCAGCTGGCCGCACCGGATGTGCGATCGCCCGCCGCCCACGTACCGCCCCCGGCAGACGAGTGAAGAGGCCGCGGCCGCGCGCCATGGAGACCAGATGCACGCCCGCCCGCCCGCCCGCCCGCCCAGTTACTACTAGGGTTGCCAACTATGTTCATGTAAAAGGGACGACACTCAATTTGAAAAAAACACGCATCAGCACATTTCTTTTTATAAATATTTAATTTATTAAATTACGCATTTCTAGACCACATACAACTATATAAATAATATTTGCGACATATGTTATAGAATCAACATATATTTTTACAATATACAAGAAAATATTATTTATCAAGTACAGAATTTTCTTCTTAATAAATGTGTACTTTTTTTCCACTTTTGGCAGCTTGCGGTAAAGCTTTGTTAGCTTATATAAAATCATAAAAGGCTGAACACATGTCAACTTATGTGAGGTGATAAAATAAATGCAAACAAATGTTATAAATTTAGTAAAAGGAGGACAGTTAAATACAAAGAAGGACGAGAGGACAAATGACGTCATTGAAAGACTGTCCTCCCAAATGCAGCACGGTTGGCGACCCTAGTTACTGCACAAGTGGGAGGACTAAGCACGCAATTCCCTTTCACAGTAATTCCTGAAGAAATGTCATTTTCGCATCTATCATCTATCATAAATGTTCATATCATTTCCTGCATTTATGGGTTTTGGACTTCGGTTAATGCATTTTGTATATGCATCTTATCCGATCGCCGTTTTAGGCTGTCCCGGGTAGCTGAACAGCCCTGTAATAAAGTAGCCATCAATTGTCAAGATAAACAACAGCAAAGCCATTACCGGCGAACTGAACCAAATGATGCACACAAAAATATTATTGAAATATGAAGGAATACATTTAGAGACACACCCATATTTAATAATTTATTAATGAAAATACCACATTTATTCATACTACTCATCAAATAACAAAGAATCAATACACACGTTCGTATACATTCGTACGAACATGTATTACGTATTGATACAAACTTTAATAAAATACTATAATTCATTGATCTTTTATTTCAAAATACTGCTACATTTTACTCTGTTATAATCAGAACAGATAGTTACTGAAGGAAGCTTCACGTTGCATATCTGACCAAATGACCAGTGCTAAACATGACTATAATCGTGAGTATATATTCCCGTGGCTTTGAACACGGGGTCACAAGGATCTGAACACAATGATACCCAACAAATGAAATGCAAATGCGAATATCAACGACTGGCAATAACATTCTCTGAAAATGCTTTTTGGTTGCGCTCGGACCAAATCAAATTGTCTTAACCTTTCGCGAGCTCCCTGATGTTCCCTGTTGTGCTTTATTTCCCAGCGATCGAAGCACACGGTAGCGGCCTGCCGGTCAGTGCCTCGGCTTCGCGCAGATCATATCGCGGGCAATGTTTTTCCTCCACAGGAATTTTATTCATAATTTCGAAACAATGAATATCATTGAATATTAAACGGGCTATTCGAAATTTTCGTCTGGTGGTCCCAAAAGCATTTGTACCAACGAATTCATTCGCAATTATAATCAACAAATATAAGGTATTATTGTATTGCTTGTCAAAGTGATTTATAAAATAAATAATATGTTTTAAATGAAAACTAAAATTAATGAAATGAGAATTTTCCGTATTGGAGGTAGGACCATTCAGTTTGCACACACGTTACTTATAAAGAGTAGTCTATAATCGTCGTGGGCCTCTAACGTCTAATGGCATACTAAGGATATATGAATAGAGTGTCTCGTGAGCAAATTGAATAGAGTTAACAGAGAATGTGCTGCCGCATAATGCGCCCTTGTAGAGGTTTAAATTATTTGCACAGCCGGTACAGAAATACTTATGTGCACCACTCACAGTCCTTTTGTTTTGTTCTATCGTCAGGTTGAAAACATGATTAAATGAGACAATGTGCATTATAAAAAAACATACTAGAATTATAAAAAAGTCTATAAAAATGAATTTGTGAATTATTTCGATTTCTCGCGTACAATTTGGGTAAACATAGCGTGCATTTGAAATTGACATAACATGAACAAAACACGCAGCCCTCAGGGGAACTTCACGACTTTTTTTTCGTCACAATCAGCGGCGATTCACTATCTGAGATTCTGTCAAAACGCTTCATTTAGTCTTCGCTTCAAGCCGTCTATGCGGAATAGAAACTCTACACGTATTGCCTAAACCAGTGCTTGCCAATTCAATGCTCTGTGACGTCACAGAAATCTGCTCCCTTGCTCTGAACCGAGCCATGAAGCAAAGGAAGTGCCCGAAGCCGCGGCGGGCGCACTATGTTCCAAGGATGGTACGGAAGTGGAGGGAAAAAGTTAGCTTGGAAAATCGATAATTAAGTTTTTAAAAAGGTAATTATTATTTACAATGCTTATTATTCAATAGCAATATGAAGAATTATACAATTGAACATTCATTATTCCATAACTCAAAGCAATAATCGACTCTTTATCATAACCAGTACTGTAATTTCACTTCTATTAGATAACATTTTTTGAAAATACACTTTTAACACTTTAAAGCAATTATATGCAATGGTACATAATATGACGAATTTAGTTCGTTCTGAAACAATAATTAATGTAAATAAAGAGATAACAACACGGAAGGGGTCACGTGAGAGAATTTTCACCCCAGGCTTGATTATTTTTTATGCGCAATTTTGTTTGAGAATGTAAATTCTCGGGATTTTCAGGATCTTTTCTACAATCTTCAATATGAAAATTCGTTTACTCAGGCCATGATTGCGGGGTATCTGTCAATTCTCAGAATTTATTTTTATTTATTTATTTATATTTAGGTTTCCCTGTGAGTCGCAAAATTGCGTAATGCATCTGTATGTTGAACTTTTCAACACCCTCCAGTTCTTTCGAACACACTAAACACTTCGCCATTGTTCCAGTATCTACAAAAGGAAACCTTTCTTCCTAAACCGAAAGAAAATTGACGGGTGTAGATGGTCTCTCACTCATGTTGCCTGAAACTTTGCAATGGCCCACTGCCAAGGTTTTCGTCACCGGCAACCGTCGTCTGTCGATCCCACCGTCCCTCCTTGGCTCGCACTGCTTCTCTGAGCTCTTTTTCACGAAGGGGAAGGCGGCTCTGAGGGCATTTATTCTCCAGTGAAAATGCTGGCCTAACCCCATACCATAGAGTAAAGAATTATACATACACATGCGCAGCCCAAAACAAGAGAGAAGGCAAACTACATTCTTTGGCCTCCTTTCCTATTGAACATTTTTATTTACATTAGATATATTTTACTAGTAAAGGAATAAAATATTCTGCAATGAGAATGGAATTACAACTTGAATGATAAATTAATAAATACAATTGATTTCATGTAAAACCATGTCTACGGTTGTCGACTTGGAGAGCGTCTCCCTTAAATGTTTATCAAACTATTTCCCAAATTGTCACGTTAAAAATAGGGAAAACCAGGGATTGAACATATAAAAGGAAATAAAATGTTTTATTACGTCAAGCTTCAAAATTTTTACAATAATTAGATAATTTATCAACAGCTACTATAGTCTTCTGAGAAAATTAACACCAATTTTATTTTACTTATTTCGGTAAACTCACTTTTTAAAACGTATTTTACTTGTAATGTATTGCTAACACTATTTTATATAGACTTATGAGGAGAATGCCACTTTTTTCGACTATCACAAATCGGGAATCAATTGGTTGATTCTTGGCTTGAATATCGTTGCAATTTGAGTCCGTGTGCTTTCGACAAAAGACACGGACACAATATGCGAGTAATACTTGGTGTTATCAGAGAGCGATTTGACCGTGTGTTTCTCATGTGGCGCATGAAAGGTAGACGGAACGGCAATACTCGGGCAAATATAACTGATAACTTTAATTAAAGGATCCACAAGTGATATTCTAGAATATACTGCGGAAAAACCCTGATTGAAAAACAATGCACACCATTGTAGAAATTTATTCTGGAAAAGACATTAACGAAACCTAAGAAGTTCCGTCTTTTGATTTCAATAATGTGGGAAACTTCATTTAGTAGTTCTATATAATGTTACTATCAAATTATTAAGTATTACGAATGAACTAAACGATGAAAATAAATTAAATAACATGACTTTATTTTCTTACATTTTAATAACATTTTTGAAAATACATAAATCGTCTACTTTTATTTCACGAAAATCCGCTCCCTAGTTTCAAGGGAATGCCGTGGAAATCCGATACAAAACGCGCAATACCAGAAGAGGGAGGAGCGGGGGCGGGGTAAGAAGAAGTCAGGTGGAAATCGCCTCCCCCTTCTCCCACCTCCGAAGGAATGTGCGCGCGAGTGGATCGATCCTTGAATTCCGTCGATCGAGTGGAAATGCTCGACTTCCCTCCTTTGCCTACGTTTCTTCACACCCGAACCGTGAGTTCGTATAAGATTCAAAAACGAGTATACATCAAACTGTGCAGATTGTAAAACAAACAGTACAATAAAGCGATAAATAAAAACACAATTTTTCCTGTTGATATAATGAATGGAAAGGAATATAAAATTAGCATAAGATATATAAGAAATAATTAAAATATATGACACCTGTTTTTGAATGACTGTAAATAATTTTCTCGATTTATAATCCTTGTAAGTCTTGAAAATCGTTAATTTCTTTTCCCGAATCACTTTTGCGAAAACAACGCTTATTACTACCTCCATGAACGAAAACAATCGAGTTCAAAGTACGTATCCCGTGCGAAATTGAGTGCATCATACTTTCAGCTTACACAATGGAATTTTCGAAAATACTCAGAAGATATTTATCAGCGAATCGTCTAAGTGCCCCCACTCGTAACACGATGGATGAAGAGCCAACCCAAAGCTTCCCCGAAGTGCAGTCACAATTCCAGAAACGGAAAGTCCATTAGCCGCACGAGGGGATCCATACTTCCAACTCGCCGGCGCCTCACTCAATGGCTCCAATTTTCCCTGCGCATGTCGCGCGTTATGAGTCATCAGCTCTCCACCGCCACGGCAGCCGGTGCGCCAACGACCAGCAGCGCTTCCGGGAATTCCGATGTCACCGCGCCTCCGCTGCCCACGCAGTGATGACAAATTTTACCAAAACATCGATTCATCCATGTTTCGATAGATCGCTAAAGGGTTTTCGATGTCGATGAAAACATCGACGAAAAACATCGATGTTTTAATTATAGACTAATAAACATGCTATTTCCTATACATTTTTAATTATAGTACGTAAAAGGGATATATTTTATTGTTTGGTTACCAGCATGTTAGTGGTATGTTAATAAAAATTATTAATGAATGTAAGGAATAAAATTAACAATAAATAACATCGTGTTTCCCTACTTCACCCTTTAGTCACTTCCATTCATACACCATCGAGTATAAATACCTAAAATTCCCTCAGATTGCGCAGGTGAAATGTGCAGGGTGATAAACAGTATGACGAAAAACAACGATATTGCTGTGGATTGCTGTTACTCCACAACGTGCCTAAACACTTTTATTTAAAAAATAATAATAAAGAAATTAAAATTAAAAATACATTGATGTTTTTGCAACAAAATATCGATAAGGCGACCTTAAATAAATAATTTTAAAAAAATATCGATGTGAAGAAAACGTCGAAAGCAAAATATCGATGTTAATATATCGATGTTTCTGGTGCAAAACATCCAGGGATTTTTACCATCCCTATGCTTTCGCGCCACGGGGAGGAATATTGATTTCGACCGTAGGAGAAATGCGATTGCAAACCAAGGCGCAATACGCTGCTATTTGCGCACACGTCAGTCCAGTTAAAGTATGCACACGTTACAAATTACAGTGAAATAACAATGTGAAGAAAACGTCAAAAGCAAAATATAGATGTTAATATATCGATGTTTCTGGTGAAAAACATCGATTTTTTGCCACCCCTATGCCCACGCGCCACGGGAGGAATATTGACTTCCACGGTAGGCGAAATGCAATTGCAAACCAAGGCGCAATACTTGTTCCACACGTCAGCCCAGTTAAAAAGTATGCGCACGTTACAAATTACAGTATGAAATAAGAATATGCCGTCCTACGCATTAAAAAGGTTACTACTTTGTATGCTTATGGAATGAATAAGTTTTAAGTCACATTAAATTAAAAATCGATCCTTTTCTCTTGAGAAATATTTTCTCTCGTATTATACTTACATTTCTAGATTTCTTATTATTTACTTCATATTCTTCAAATTCAATGTTCGAAGGCAATTTGCAAATTAATTATAAAAATACCCATGAAATATTTCGAATCTTACAAATTCACAACAAATTCTGCCGCACGATTTTCATTTCATATTGCCGGTTTGTAAACAATCAGTGTGCCAACATCAATCATGGAAGAAAATTATGGCGCCGTGGACTGAAAATAACCACGGGATACTGTGGTATATTCAATGCCTCCTACATAGATCTATTTAAATGGTTTAATTTTCCATCCACCCACTAAGATCGTAGCGCTAAAACACGTCAAAGCACGTTTTTGGAAATATTTTTAAATATTCTAGCAGAATCTGAAAACAAAGTTCCCCATCAGGGGAGTGAGACGCGTCGAATGACTCCTCACATGTCTCGATTGGTGTGCAGGAAGTGGTCTAGCCGTGTGTGACGGAACCGCACATCCAAACATCCGCACGTCCGGCAGTTACTCAAATACTGTAAAGGGATTAATTTTTATTATGTTAAAAGAGCGAACATTTTCCGGAAGTGCTCTGTTCACATCCTAGACTTACATAGAAGTGAATTTGTATCTTTAGAAATCTAAACAAAACATTCGTATTATATAAAATAACAATAATAATAATAATAATAATAATAATAATAATAATAATAATAATAATAATAATAATAATAATAGGAGGTCTCAGGAAAACAACAGAACGATTGTCGGTAAGGTAATTCAAAGGAAAGGAAACCCAATTTGAACGTATAAAATGCTTCACTTATTCCCCCTTAACTTCATGATTTCACAGGAAACGGAAAGAAATGTCAACGATGGTGTTCATTACAGGGGGGAGGAGACGAGCTAGTTGAACTGGAGTAGCAAGAATGGTCATTTAGAGAAAATCAAGTGTGAGGTTGCAAACATTCTTCGTTTGCTTCGCCAGTCTACGTGTTTCCACAAGGGTGAGGTGAAGGCGGACGCGGAAAAGAACGAACAGCTGGGTGAGAGGCTTGCGCCCCAAGCCCAGGGCGGCCGGACACGGAAAAGTGCGTCTGGCAGGAAGGGCGTGGCCGGACGCCTGGAAGGCCATCTAAATGCAGTTCGATGGTCTTTGTTTCGGATCACTATCGTGAGAACGGTAGGAGATTCTATCAGGTAAAAGTGGACAACTTTTCAATTTACGAAATTTGAATCCATGGATAGGAGTTTTCATGCACTGAAACAAAGATTTTGATGGTTTGAATGGGTGGGAAGACTAATAGGAGTTTCAAATACCCTGAAAAAATTAGATATACTTGCTTGTGAAAGAGTCGCTTAGTTTATCGACTCTACCAGACCTCCGAAAGTGATTCCAGTCAAGGTAGCGGGACGCCGAGGGAGAGGGAGGTCTCCCTTTGCGAACGGGGCACGGAGCGGATTTTTTTTTAAAATATGGGAGCAGTTATAAAAATATGCATAAAATTCCATTACGTCAAGGTGGTAAAATCAATATCTGGGAGGAGATTAGAATTTTCATGGTACTAAAACTATGATGAGTGTGGGTTTCCATGTGTAAAATTTCGCCTGTGTGTGAGTGGGATACAGTAATTGGAATGAATTACCACTTCGTGTAGGTATCCAACACGAACTAGACATTCAGATAAAATCCGATGTGATCCTACAAAATTCTTCTTTAATGGTGTGTGATCCAATGGAGCCTTCCGATTAGAGATATGACATCGATGTCGATATTTTCAAAGCGTGGATGTTTTAAACTCCATGTTTTTACGTTATCGATTTTGTGTGTGTGTGTGTGTGTGTGTGTGTGTGTGTGTGTGTGTGTGTGTGTGTGTGTATGAGTATGAGTAAAGAACTGCCATAATCACAATTTTGTAGAAGTTAAAATATGAAATATAACTATTGGAAACACTATTGGAAATATAACTTTGGTGATAGAACCAAACGAACATTACTTTCATCTCTCTCGCTCGAAATGAGCCCAATTCCTCCAAAATATTTCTGTCGTCTGTTCCCGTATTTCGCAAGTGGGCAGCAAGTATCATAGGTGTAAAGTCTCCCATTCTTCTTCCGGTATCCTTCCTCGGCGGACTAATTAAAGACCCTTTGAGACGGTCCTAGGCTATCAGACTGTTCTCATTAATTTTGAACTTTATTTTTGTTAACTCTCAATTATAAATTAATACACAAGGTCACCGTCAAATTAAATTTCGTTGCGGAGGGAATTTAATGTTAGAGAGTACAAAAGCAGCATTAAAATAACGATATTTGAAACCATTGATAGCTTTTGGTCGATGTATTATTGGGGAGTTTTTCCACGCCTTAGCGAGCAGCAATCGACTGCAATCTCGATCTTCTGCGCATGCGCAGATGCACAAGTGAAGCGAAACTTGAACTGCGCATGTAGAAGATCGATAGTGCTTTCGAATGTTGTAACGTTCCAGAGTGAAAAAACTTCCTAATGACGCGAAGTTCGAATTGCGCATGCTCACAAGATCGATAGTGCTACAGATTGGTGTATTATTTCCACACGTTTTCTTGAACCCTCATTTCGCTAAATGGGAGAGGGGTGGGGGTGGGGTGATTATTTAGTCGACAGGACTATTGAGCGAAATTTGTGGCTCATTTTCCGATACAAAATAGTTTCTATAACACGGGAGCGAACATTTCTGGTTATTAGATTTTGTCAACAAAACTACTCGTAGTTGCTCTCATTTGTTCTGAATTCAACGACTGTTAATAAAGGAGTGGGGGGGGTAGGTATTCCGGGGCTCAAGAAAACACGCGCGTACAAAAACCTTTCGTCGTGCAAAAACTCCCAATTAAAATCGATGTTCTCATTTTGAACAGTGATGGTATGCTATCGCCGTCGCTTCACTAAAGGCAGGGAGAATTGGAGCGGGCAGGCGCGGAGCGGGTGGGCGGAGAGGTGCGGAGCGGGGCGGACCCGGAAAAGACCGAGGGGCTGGAAGGGCGCGGCGTCGCAGGTGTCGCCAGAGGTTTAAGGGCGGCGCCGGGGCCGCGGGGGCGGGGCGGGGCCGGAGGCTCTGCGGGGAGCGACCGCAGGGGCTGCGGCGGCGCCAGGTGAGCTGCAGGGGCTGTTCGCGGCGAGGGGTTGTCGGCGCCGCCGCGCCTGTGACGAGGGCGGCGGCGGCGGCGGCGGCGGCGGCGGCGGCAGCGGCGTTTGGAAAGGTGACGCCCTGCCGGTGGCGCGGCAGGGTGCGGGGGCGGTGAAGGGCTGAAGAGGGCGCTGGACTGGGAGCTGAAACACGAATCTTGTCAGGCGAGAGGTTCTGGTGTTACGCGTCAACTTTCACAAAGGTTTTCGTGGTTGCTCGGACACTATAGTTCATCTGAATGACCATTCCAGTTTAGCAACCATCTCACTCTTAACATCCAATTTTTTCTTATCCATTTTCGTGTCCATCGTTATCAGATGGGCAAAAACGTCCAGTTTTATGTGACACGTTTCCGAAGGGTTTTCTTGAGTTTCAGACATTTCATTTCACTTCAATGTCAATCATTTTAAGCACATCTCCCTCCAAATAAGAGGACTTTTTGTTACTGATTTACAATTGAAAAATCATTCAATAATGACATGAAATCATTCTTCGTAGCTACCACTTTTCACATAAAAATCTACGAGCAACCATTATAATTTCATATGTCCAATGACTAGATTAGTCAAATGGATTTCCAGAACAAAGAAGTCGAGTATTTAGACTTTCTTATGACTCCTTTTAGACTCCTTTAGGAATCGCAAATCGCGAAGTTTTCCGAATACTGCAAACAAACACCACTCACGTATTCTCCTGATTTTCACTACTTGGTTTTTAGTTCCGCAGAATGTTCTGATAGAAAATCTTACATTTATTGGATTGAAAATGCAATCCAGATATTTTGAATATTTCAGAAAGCAAACTTTCTGAAACAATCGAATAATTTGTATTTCGCAAAAGACCATGTGCCTTGTACCATAATAAAACCGATACTGGAGTAGTCGTAACATGTCAACATGTTATAATATCCTCAACAGTATTCGATGTACCTCCATTTACTATGCTAACGTCGTAAAATAGTACTGACTCGCTGCCTGTCTTTTTATATTTGTAATTGTTAGAAATCTCTCCACTTCTACTTCAAGTTCCGACAGAAACGTGCAGCCATGTCGGCCTAAAGAAGTAAACCTTGGTTTTGCTTGCTGAGAAGCATGCCCCTGCGTTATCGTACTTCCCGCTTCCTCTCTCTAGTATTATTAACTCCGCTTCTATAAAACCACCCATCATCACTGCATGATCGACATGACTATCACAATGACTGCTTGATCGACTTCCCTAGCATCTGTCCATCTGCTCCATTGATTACATTCCTCTCAGCCTCTTCCATCTGCCTCTAATGTCGTCTGAGAACCTCTGCCCCATGACGAGCACTCACCAGCATTTATGGCACTATTAAGCTACTTGCGCCCCCTTTTGTCCCAGCTCGCTAATCTAGGACGTATCATTTCTGCTACAGATCTGCTACCAAAACGCAAAATTTTTCCGTAACACAGACCACGCCATACTGTCACGGCTTACATATACAAATCACAATCTTCTCTACGCCACTTTGAAGCTCTTGTGGCCACTCCACGACGTCTCGAGAAACGCTGTCATTGTTATTCGCCGCCAAAGTCGGTTTTATAGCGGCAGAGTCGCTGCTCATTTGACGATTCAGCCACCGCTCGCCGTCGTGACCATCGTCCGCGACGTCCTCCCTACGAAAGCATTCATCACAACTGTGGCGTCATGGAGAAAAACACAGAGACATTTACAAGTATGTAGTACAAGTTTATTTACACGTATGTACAATAACCAACTTCTGCTCCAAAACTACACACTTGTGAGTATTTCCCTGTGGATACCCCACATAGCTAGGGAGGCCCCGCCTCCTCTGACGCTACTCCCGAACCACTACCGTGACCTCGTCACCCGTGCAATACGCACGACACGCTCCAGCCTGGGCGAAAAGTTTTGCGCATCGCGCGAGGTTACCAGAAAAAAATCGTGTGAGCTCGTCGGCTCGAGTTTATACCAGAGTGTAGCCGTCACGTGACCGTCCTAGGTGTAAGAGGGAGGCTCGCGTCTACCACGTGACCTTCCCGGTCAAGCTGGCGTCCCCTTTGTCTAAAGGTATCCCAACGCCGGGGCGCCAAGCTATTCATGCCTGAAGGTATGCGATACTTCCGCTCCTCCTCACACCCACGGCCGCCAACGTGACGCTACAACAACCATACAGCAGCCACCGCCACCTGCTCCACCTTTACGCCTTCCGCTGCTATTCCCTTCCAAAGCTTGCCGACCTCCTCCACGCAACGAAGAATGATTGCTATTGTAATTTTCACCACACCCGCCACTCCTTCCCCAGAGCTACGATTCTTCGTCACAGTCAACTCGACTTTCCTCTGCCACCTCAGTCGCCGCCGCCACCGCCACAATCACCCCCACGACCGCAGTCGCTGCCCGGACTCCAGATCTATCCCATCGCTGGCAATACCAGTCCCAGACTCTAACCACATCTCCGAATTTTCCCATCTTTCTCTTTTCCGTCGTTAAAAAGGGCGATTACACCTTCCACATCTGGCGCCACCGCCGCTTCAGCTTCCTGTGCTTTGTTCCGGCTTCTCGCTCATCGCTACCTCTATCTCCGCCTCTCCAGCCTCCGCATACCGCCCTTCTTCATTCTAGATATACTTTCTGGCGTTCACGCACCGCCTTCGCTGCCTCCTTTATCGAGGCCTCGACCATTTCCACAGCCACCCCGCTCTTGCCTTGTGAACAACGCTCCGATCTCCATGCACTGCCGCCGCCATTGTCACCACCGTCTCCACCAGGGCTCCTGCCGCCAGTGCTTCTCTGCAGCCTCCACATGTGCACCGCCGCTGTTCCCGCAACAGTCGCCGCCCCGCCCCTGCCTTTGTCATTGCCACTGCCAATGCCAGCGTCACTCTGGCCTTTCGAGCGACACTCCGGCCTTCAACCACAGCCGCCCTTGCCCACGACTGCCGCCATTGTCATGTCACTACTATTGCCATCGCCCCGCCATCCCTCCCTCCTACGCTCCAGCCTCCACGCCCCGCCGCGCCGTCCTTGCCGCCTCTTCTCACTGTCATTGCCATTGCCCCTCCTCCACAAACCCTCTCTCCAGAGGTTCGCTCCAGCCTCCACGCACAGCCGCCCTCGCCGCCCTCGCCGCCCCACCGCCTTTGTCGCAGCCGTCGCCATCGCATCCAGAGCTGCGCACCGGCCTCCACGCACCGGCGCCGCCGCCGCCTGCGAGTCCCGAGGGGGGCGTGGCGGGGCGGGGTGCAGCGGGGGGAGGCGCGGAGCGAGCGAACGCGTCGATATCGACCCGCACGCGCTCTGCGCGGCGCTGCGCGGCGCGGCGCGGCCGACGCGACGCCGCCGCCGCCGCCACCGCCGTTGTTGGAGCGACGCGTTTTGTTTGGGTCCCGCGCCGCGACGCCCATCGATCGGCGGCGAGGGCGCAGGGCCGAGGGCTTGAGGGGGAGGGGGGGAGACGGGCGGAGGGCGAAGGGCGCGGCGTGGCGAGCGGAGAGAGGCGCGGCGCAGCACGGCGCCCTGCGAAGCTGACCGCCAGGGCTCCCGCTGGGCGGCTACTCCGGCTCTTAACGCCCCCTCCGTATCACGAGATTTTCTTACAGCGTTTTCCATTCGTTGCACTGAAACCCATCCTAGTGCAGGACAAAAACGTCATCGCTCCGCAACAGTGCTGCCCCACACGCGTGAAGGGCGGCTACGAATGAAACGGATTCCGGAACTGAGTCAGTGCTTGTGCACTACGCAGTGAAATTAAACACAGTTGTTCTTGGTCAGTCACACTGATGGAATTCGAAAAATATTAATTTTGAATTACGATCGTTAGAATTTTTATAGTCTTTTGGTAATTCTTAATTCATAATTTATTAACGTGTGATTTCTTTATTCAAAAACTACGAAAACTTCAAATGCGTATGAGTCGGAATTTCATTTTTCGAGATTTGCCAGTGATCGATATAGTACTCAAGATTTTGAACCGAAAGGCTTCTGCAGAATTGTTTGATTACTGAAAACAATAAAAATATGAACATGAACATTTCCGCTGGTATATGTATAGGCGTGCGAGAAACATTTCTTGGCTTATATATTTGAATGATTTTGCCAAAGTCACTATTTTTATTTTCACTTTATTAGCGTTTCGAAATTGAGACGTACCTAAAACACTTTAGTTTCTAAATAACCCTGGATTTGTTAACATGAAGTTATTCAAGGTTAAATTTTCGGAAAAAACAATCTGATTTTCCGAACATCGTGTAAATCATAAAAATTATTTTAAGACTTTCTTGCAAAACATCATTCGAAGTATCATTCGAAACATCATTCGAAGTATCCCTGCATGGCAGAAGATCCTCAGTTGCCTTCACAATTTCACCACGAATCTAAATCAGCATGAATAACTTCCGTACATAACCTCACATTGGCCCGGTGCACAAGACTGCACTGACGCGATCGTCAGTGCAGTTAAGGGCGCCCCGAGTACGCCTTGTGTCCGTGTTGATGTGCCCTGGTTCCATGCCATTGTGCGAATGGAACATGCGCTTCTTTACACTGGTGCGCCCCAGCGGTCGAATGGAACACGAAAGCTGCCCTGAGTGCGCACTAGTGAGGCGAATGGAAAACGCTATTACTCTTCATTTCTTCAGCAGGAGCTTGGATTCGGAACATGATTACCCACGCCTTTGGTAGTGGAAGTTCTTACTCGTATCCCTATCACGACTAAGGAATGAAAAGACCGGTCATCGATATTTACATTTCGATGTGAACCATTCCCCTGTTCCGTTGTTAAATATAAATATGGGACTTGATATTTGTGGCTTGTGTTGGGTCGACGACTTGCTTCCTTGGTGGAATTATGCTTTAACATCTGGAGCAACACCCATTCTGGAGCCATTCACTTTATTTATTCAATATAAGTGTACACGCCGATTTTATCTATGCATGCTAATGTTCTTTTTAATTCTCGTAGGATAACTTCGAAAATACCAGAAAGTTATCAAATATGTGAATTTGTCGGCGTTCGAACCGTTGCCAAATTTCAGGGAAAGTGAAGGGGGTTTGCGAGTTCCACGAATTCGTATTAGGGTTTATACACTCGAAGGGAAATGTGGATATTTCATAAAGTCAAATTGCAACAAATTACAAACTTGTATCAATTATAATTGTCTCGAACATGCATCCCGAAATCAAGATAACGAATGAAATTAGTCATTTGTTGATACGTTACATTTAATCACAAGAATCTTTCTCAACGCACTCTCCACACAGCGGCAGTGCCTGACTTTGACTTACGTGCGCCCTAGGCTGTCAAGTATTGTAGTGCCTTTTAATTTGCTGTTTTTTAAACAGTTAAGCTATTTATAATATTTTGAACAAAAAATTATTGTACGATATTTGTAACCGACGCAACTATTGTGTACGTATTATTGTGCCATGATTATACGTATAAATAATTCTCGCCGCGATATTGATTTAAGAAATATATGTTTGTATTCATTTTATCCGTATTTATTAATGGATATATGTTTGATTAACTAACACTTCCTTTTTTTACAACTACACAAAGAAATAGTTCAATAAAAACATGCAAAAGTTCACCTTATGAAATTATGAATCCGCTGACATTCGTTCACCCCCAAAAATTGTGTGCCCCAAGCTGCAGCCTATTCAGCCTGTTCGGTAATCCGGCACTGGACAGCGGTACCAACAGTGCTCACAACAATTGCCGGAGATGTCCACACCAAAATGTCTACATTTCATCTTAAATAAAAACAGGGAGGGACGATGACCTGGAACAGAAGTTCATCATCAACTGGAACTGGAATGATTTGAAGTTGTGCAAGAATGAAGGGGGTTTCAGAGGTGAACGTATTCCTGACAGCGCCCATGAAAAGCACTCAGCATCCTCACATTGTGTCATTCTGAAAGAGAGTCTATGATGTCGCTTTAGTTCCACGGAAAATTTACAAATCTTCCAGTCATAGCCACCGCCATCGTCACAGTCACACCGCCTATGCCACGCCATCGCCATCGTGTACTTAAGACATCCGTTTCCCTTCCGTCCCAGAGCCTCACGGTGCCGCTAAATTAAAACGAACGTCCTACCCGTTCTTTATAATTTCACAGGCTGTCCATCACTGTAATCTTCTTCGTCGTCGTAATATCTGCTGCCATCTATAACAGGGCCGACTTTTGCTTCACAGGCAACTCCTCACATGTTCGAGACATTCCCCTACATTTTTTCCTATTTTCATCATTTCTTTTTTTATTTTATACTCCTCAAATTGCGTGAAAACATTCACTGACATTCTGTTTAAAGAGGAAAACAATGTATCTGCCTTTTACATCAGTTAAGATAAATATATTTTTTATGGAAGATTAATAGAAGCCTCGAATTAATCTTTCAATTATTACACAAACCCAGCGGCTCACAGCATCTGGTCTGAAGACACCATTTGATTAACTGACAACTTTTATAAAGTCATCTTATATAAGGATATTCCAATTCATCATTGGAAAATTATCTGTTCCGAAGAGGTTTCTTTATTTACCAAAACAAACATGACTTAATGACCCGTCCGATGTATTGTGATTGGCGAACATATGTTACTTGTGTTATGAGATTTGTGTTGCGTCATAAAGCCTAATGTTGACTCATAACTTTTCCGTAATAACACCACTCCTCGAGCAAGATCACGTAGAGGAAGGCAACTGATCTGTTGGTTGTTCAGTGACGGAGAAGTGAAAGAAGAAACAGTCAAATGTCATAATAAGCGCAAATGATTCAATAAATTCGTGAATATGTTGAGTAATAATGTAGCTTAGCTGTCCATCATTGTAATCTCCATCGTCGTGGTCGTTACCAACATAAAAACGTATAAGTCATGACGTTTTTCCATTGCATTAAAAACTCACAAGTAAAATTTCAAATGTATTATTTCCTCATGGCGAACTGTTGTTATAGCTAGGGTATTCTCTCATTTGTAACGGGCAGGATGCGAGGAAACGTCACGCTAAAATAATGCTGCCTGCAACCGACAGAAGTGATGCCGTCTTTCAGACCCCTTGCTAGTCGACTCCATCAGACCGAAAGAGCCTTGCCTTCCTCCGTCCTTCGTTCCGCGGGGTCACTCTGACCGCCCTGAAAAATCGCGTCGTCATTTCCACCAGGGCCGCCCTCGGCGCGGTGGTCGTGGCGCAGCGGCAGCGCGATAAGTCGCTAATGAGAAAGTGCGCGCTTGCGCCCTCGCTCGTCCATCACGTGGGCTTAAGAGAGCGCGCGTGCGGAAGGGGTAGGACTCCTCCCCAACCCTCTCTCTCTCACTATCTCATTCCCTCCCTCCGTCCCACTCTGGGAGACCCCCGGCGTACACGGTCCATCTCTGGGGTTGGTAAGGACAGACTATGATCAGTACTACTCACACACCTTTTCTTGAACGATATCCTTGCTTCCCCCTCCCTTAAGCAATAAACAGTTGAAGGGAAAGCTCGCAGCGAGCATTAATGATAACATTCCAACTTTATTTGTATTAAAAGTATTAAAAGTTCGTTGGCGCGAAAAAGAAGCTAGTCAAAGCTAGTTGCTTTCAGAGTCGAGAACTTCTGTTCAGCTTTATTACCATTATCTAAAGAAATGGCTGAGACTGCGTCCAGGTCCTTCAAGGGAGGCACCTAAAATTCCGTCCCTGCTGTTGCCTACCCAGAGGGATGATCTAACCGCACACATAGCAGGTGTGACTTTGATTTCCAGAGGTTGGCGTTTATGTAAATACTCCAATGGGGTCGGCTTTGTAACTAATACCCCCACTCCACTCGCATTTCTTCAATCCATCGTTCAAGAAAAGTTGCGCGAGTAGTACCATACAATTAAAAAATGCACTAAAAACAAATTTTAAAAGTGTTTGTATCTTCTTCTTCAAACATATGAACTTGCGTCGTCACATTGCTGGTCCATCCATCTTCTCTTCACTCGCCCAATATTCCTTTTTCGCGAAATAAAGTTCTTAACACGAGCATCTAGTGTAGAGAAGTTTGTTTGATCGCAGTGTCAGAAAGTCTACACTGTAATACGACTGGTTTTAAAGAAAACGAAATTGTGATTACGTATTGTATGTATCCCCCTTAAAAAAACAGTTTGTTACAACATACTATTTCCTACAAGCAAGATGGATAAGAATTACACTTCCGAAGACCAATGAAAATTCTAATGACTTTCACTTTTGTGTTTTATGCATACAAGAGTTTCCTCCCTACGCGTGGTGAAAAAACAAACAAAAAATAAAAAAATATAAACTACATAGTTATGTTTATTCTGTAAGAGCTACAAGCCTATTAAATACACGAAACACATTTCTTTTTTTGTTTCAAAATTAGTACGTCTATAAACCTTATTAAAAACAAGTATTTATTAAAGAAACAAATCAGTCTAATATTTCTGGTCTTTAATACAGTGGTGGGAGTAAATCACCCCTTGTACAATACGTTACGAAACATGCGGCGTCTAATTTTCAGTTAATGAAATGAATTAATAATGCATGACTCACTGGTATAAAAAACTGCTTACTTACATCATAACATATTATTTATTAATGAAAATAATTATAATCCAGAGTTATCTCTAAATCGTCTTACACAAATTATTCAAGTTGTAATGGAAAGTTATCTTCTTATATTTTGGTAATATTATTTGTTGGCGAACGAGCATCTGAAAAGTTTCTGTCCGTTCGGCACGAAAAAAGATCTTATGTTAGAGAGATAAGCAAATATTAAATAACTCTATAGTTATTAAAAAAGAGGTACATTTAAATTAAAATGCTATTAACTGCTTTAAAATGCAGTAATGAACTTAAAAAATATCCCCAAAAAATGCTGAAACACCCCCCCCCCAAAAAAAATTGAAGTATATTTTATTGCTTCGTAATTGAGCCATAGGATGATCCGGTTTGTTTAGAGATTTATCTCAATAACATTTTCAATTTTGTGAAATTGTGAAAAACACCTTTTAGGACACATTCCCACGCAACTGCAGTTTTCCGTGAATTCAGGCCCTCCGCATGCACGTAACTTGCAGATGCTCTTCCGAGGTTGCGCAATTCTCCACGTCACGAAAGGCGGGGATCACGTGACCTCGCACTCTTCGCCACCCGCGCGCTATCCTTCGCGTTCATCCCCCCGCCCCCGCCCCTCCCCGTGGCCTTTGTGGCACCCGCGAGGCTCCATCACGGACTGTGTTTATCGCGCCCCGCACGCGAAGGTCTCCGAATTGCCCCGCCCCCACCCTCGTCCCCTCCACCGCAGTCAACGACCACTGGATGATCGCCGCGCAGACGTACTTGCACAAGAAGATTATTACCGGGAGCGGTAGCTCAGTACATCAACTGATGTCACTGCAGCGCCTCTGACCGGGAGGTCCTAGGTCCAAGTCCTGACGGCGGCAGGTTTTTCGACACTAGCTTTTCAGCTAGGTCGAATTCAGTCGTTGTCTGGAGAAGAATTCTAGCGGCCGGCTGCTCTGATCGGTAGTTTTCCGTGGTTTCTCCGATCAACACCAGGCGAATGCCGGAGCAGTACCCTAACAAACGGGCCACGGAACGCGCGCGATCTGTCCTTTCTCTTCCTTGTCCTATCCTCTCCCCTTACACACACACTTACACTAATATGCACTACACTGCCACATATTCCGGGAGACCGGTCGGGAGCTTAGAACTTGTCCCGGCTGGGGCGGTGCCCCACTAGTGGGAGAGTCCAGGTTAGGGGGAAACCCCACTAGCCGACGGTAGGTCGGTGCCGGATCTCGCCATCCAGCGGGGGAAGATCACCGCCAGAAAAAAAAGCACTAAGAAAAAGAACGAAAGAGAAAAAACATGCACTACACTAACGGGACTAATGACCAGAGCAGTTGACGCGCCTGGAAACACGAAAAAATCAATCAGAAGAAGATTAGAGATGCGACATCGACAACAAAACATCGATGTTGCGAAACATCGATGTTAATGAAACATCGACAAAAAACCATCGATGTTTTAAATTGGTTTAGTAATCTCAAACATTCACACCGTGCGCAACAACATTTAATTTGATAGAGGCCGTGTATATTAATTTATAATTAAAATGTAATTCAAATTAAACTTATAAAACGCCTCTCTATGTAAAAGAATACGATGAAAGACGAAGGAAATCAAGATCATCAGCATGATCTCGGGCGAGGGATTGTGTGTTACATGAAAATAGTACAAAGTCAGTGATTATGAAACACAGTTACAAAATTGTGATTATGAAAATTCTTCACCCATAAAAAATATAAGAAACGTAAAAACATCGAGCACAAAACATTGATACTCCAAAAACATAGAAATCAATATATCGATGTTTAAAACATCGCCATCGATGTCGCATTCCTAATGGAGATCAGCGAGCGGAAAGGAACGACAGTCGTGGCATAATTTTCTACATCTCTTTCGGCTGCGCGCAGACTGTGTTTCAGAATTCGCATTGTAATATTCGCTCGTGCTTCTGGGAACTTGTATTACGTAGGCGTGCGACCGTATGTGCGTCTATGTGTATTGGCGAGTGGACGCTTGTGTGTGTAACAGGACACGCGATGTGTGTGTATCCGGCCGTTATAAGCACTCTGAAGATTTCCCCAGCGGAACGAAATGGCATAGTTTCTGAATAGTCCTTGATATTATTGTCCAATACCAAGCATACCATTTTCCAAATTCCAATCAATTTTCATTTAAAGGTGTCACTGATATTAAGGTATCGATCCGAGGTAATTAGCTAGTGAAACTTCAGACTATTTTTGAAATGTGAAAATGGAATGAGAACGTTCATCCTCTTGGGAATATCGACGGATCTGTACAGATCTTTATCTCCAGGATAATTTTTTTCAAAGCTTCGTCGTCACACGTATTTCCGAAGAAATCTAGTAAACTTCATATTACCCATTACAAACGAATATGGCCTTAAAAATTCAAATGAACAAATAGTTACAAAAAATGTGTAGTGGCAAGGATCAAGAATTGAATCCCCTCCTTCCCCGATGGAAAATATTTTCTGGATCCGCTCACGAACTCCCTTGAGTTGTTTGGGCACACGATTGCACCGGCTCGCTGTACTGGGCGGTTCCGACCACAGCGCACTCTGTTCTGGAAAGGACCCAACTGCGCCCGCACCCATAGCTCGCTCACTATCATTTGTAATTGAAGGGCTCAGTAGAACAAGGGGCTATCACACTGACATAGTTATGAGATAATGAAGGTTTTACCTAAGTTCCCTCATATAACTCAATACATTTTCAAACTTTTATATACAATACATTTGCATATAAACAAATACTGGATTGAAATAAGATGTTACACTAAAAGAATATTATTTGAAGTTTTGCATAATGCTAATTACTCAATTTCACAAAAGGTCTGGAATAGCTCCTTGTTCTACTGAACCCTTCAATTATACGTTGCAATAATTTTACTTTAAAATGATTTCATATAAAAATATTAATATTAATATTTATACTAATAGTTATAAAAACATACCGAGAGAGGTGGCTAATGGCAATGCAGTGTCTCTGGGCGGGAGGTCCTGGGGTTCGAGTCACGACAGTAGCAGGATTTTTTATACTAACCAAATAGATAGGGTCCAGTTCTGTCGCTGTCTGGACGAGAATTTTAGTGGCCGGCTGCTCTGATCGGTAGTTTTCCGTGATTTCTCAGTAGTTTTCCGTGGTTTCTCCAACCAGGCGAATGCCGAAGCAGTACCCTACCATACGGGCTACGGCCATTTTCCTTCCCTACTCTTGTCCTATCCTCACCCCAACACACACTTACTACATCCACAACTCTACCACACATGCCAGGAGACCAGTCGGGAGCTTAGTGTTAGAGCTTGTCCCGGCTGGGATGATACCCTGCTGGTGGGAAATACCTGGTTGGGAAATTCCCGCTAGCCGGCGGTAGGTCGTCGCCGGATCTCGCCATCCAGCGGGGGAAGATCACCGCCAATTCCCGAACAAACAACATGCACTATTCTTACGGGAATAATGATCTTAGCTGTTAACGCGCCCGGAATCACTAGTAATCGATCATTATAATATACATTTTTTACTTACAGTACGGTAAAGTTAATATTCCATCAGCGAAAAATGCTGCCATTGTTTTTGTAAAACGAAATTTGAACGGTCGCTAATTTTAGTAGGGCAGGTCGGGGTAGTTTATTTCAACGAAAATATGTATCTTCTTGTTTATTTTATGCACATATTAATTTTTTTGTTTTCTCTTTAAACCGACGTCAAAGTGCATTTAGTTCAATCAAGTTTCAAATGTGGAGGATGTAGTTACATACGAGTACTGATTAATTAATTCAAGGATAATTGATGTCCCTATGAATGTATAAATACATTCTAAAAGGTATAGAAAACTGCATATAGGCTACTTAACAAAAAAAAAATAAAAATAAAACCAGAAATGTTTATGACTATAACATTTATCGCTAGCGGTCAGAAGTTGTATTTGAATGAAACGTTTAATTTTCAAAATTGCCTTTAGTGTTAATATTTATAAAAATACGATTTTTTAATTTGTACGGTTTTGAAGTTGCAAGAACTGCTAATGATTAACAAACAATGGTTTAAAATCTTTTCCGCGCATGCGCGCGTTTCAGCCCGAATCAGGCCAGTGCGGGGCGGCGGTGACGGCTCGGCGAAGTGCTTAAGCAGGAAATGACGCGGAAAGTAACTGGATGCTCGGGGCCCTTTCATAATTCGGGCGACGCTCTTGACTTAATATTCAAACGCCCCTGCGCGGCCCGGCTTATATCGGCTCCCTCCTCCTCTCGCTCCTCCCCCCTCCCCCGGCGATGTCGGAGGGCGGGGTCGCGAGTGCAGGCCGCCTGCAGTTTTTGCGCCAGGCTGCGGTATATTTCACGCGGCGGCGGAGAAGATACGGAGGGAGGACCCAAGACGTACAGTGCGAAACTCCTCCAGCTGCGCGGACAAAGAATAGAAATAGGGATAAAAGAACTACCAGTCCTGTCTGCGAGACAGAGGGGGCGGGTCGGACTAAAGGGCCCCGTACACATACGTGCCTGGCTTGCAAACGTTGTCAGTCTTCCACAACGTTCTGCCGCTGGGAACAATGCGTCAGCATCCACGATTTACTTTTGCAACTACGATTTACTTAGTTTCGTAGCCCAAATTGAAGATATATGGGACTCAACAGAAAATCGTGTGGCTGTGAAACCAAACGGTTACGTTTCGCTTAACATCTTGCTGTTGTTCCCGATTTACGCAAGCGGTCAGGTCAATACTCTACACGAATTACATATCACGCAGATTCGCGGCAACATTTGCGAAACTCGCGCATGTTTAAGGGCTGTCACTGCTCTTACGAGTGGACGTAAACAACAGACCTAGGTGACACATATGGTTGCGATGGGATGACACCACTA
>BLKR01011011.1:0-41085 GCA_011170035.1 Teleogryllus occipitalis
GGCGAGCGGGCGAGCGGGCGAGCGAGCGAGCGAGCGAGCGGGCGGGCGAGCGGGCGAGCCGACGGGCGAGTGAGCGGGCGGGCGAGTGAGCGGGCGGGCGAGTGGCGGGGCGGGCGGGCGAGCGGTGGGGCGGGCGGGCGGGCGAGCGGTGGGGCGGGCGGGCGGGCCCGCGGCGGCAGAGCGGCGGGGTCCCGCGTTGGAACAAAGGAGGCTTAACCAGCCGTTAAGGACGGGACGCGTTTCATTTGAATGGGTTGAGTAATGGGAAGCGCCGGGGGGTGGAGGCGTCCACACGACGTGGCGGGCGAGGCGCGCGAGTGGGGGTGGGGGTGGTTGAGGGGGGAGGAGGAGGAGGAAAAGGGGGAGGAAGAGAGGTTCCGAGATACGATCATGTCGCTTGTGGGAAGGTGGCGGCGTATCACTGGCTGCTGAAACGAGGGCTAGTTTCTCCTGCGGGGACAGCTGGCGCATCACATGTCGTTCGTACTGACACCTTCAATAAATGTGTCCGTCGTTGTAAAGAAAAAGTCTAAATATGCAGCATTGTTGTACCTGTGGGACAACATTAGAGAACGTTTCACGTTCCTGCTGACATAAAAAGTTGTGCATTTACGGTAGAGTATTAATGTTGAATAGTAGAAGAATGGTATCTTGGTATCGGTTTTTAGAATACTATTACAACTTAATATACTCACTTTTCATGCATTAAAACCAATCATCCCATTAGGGATTTTAACGACAGAACTCTTTTTTTATATTCATTTATAATCATCACTGTTATCCACCTAATTGTACGCAACCGTCTCCTAAAGAAAGTATGTACTAAGTGCATGGCTCTAAGGTTAATTCTTATTTGCAGCTGTTACAAGGATCAGCTTTTATAATTTTTATCTCATTTTGTTTTGTCTATATAGCCCGTACATGATTTCAGCACTAGTGAAAATTCTTATTGGAATATTTTATTTTCAGTTGAATTCACCGACCCATTCTTGAGCTTCTTCCCTGAGTAATCTCCACAAAAATATAAATTTGTGCTTCGGTTCGCGCTCGTAGCTGCCCTCTCTGCACGAAAAGCCGATCATACCGACCTAATAGCCGATGATAATCAGGAGTCAGATAAAAATATAATAATGACTATGAACAATAATTTAGGCCTGTTGAAAGGCGCAAAGGGGCATTAGGAAACACTCTCAATGGTTGTAAGTTCGGAAACAACGTAAGGTGTTTGCGTGGTTAAAATTCCTCCGGCTTTCGTTTGCGAATACCCATATTTTTCATCCGTTTCATCCGTGGAGAAGTTTCCTCACTACCTATTAAATCTTGTGAAGTGTTCCAACCGGAATTCGAAATACGCGGGGTAATCAATTTATTATTTTACGTTGGACGTGGACTGACTAGTTTTTGTTTTGCTTCAAATATCAAAATTATTGCATTTCCAAGAGAATTAAACTTTTCAAAAGCGATTAAATAAATTGCCACCACATGAACTTTTAATTTTGAAGAAATCCGTTAGAAATATGGAGGCAATTATTCCATTCTTGGAAGATCATTAAACAGACCGAAAAAGGGCGTGTACGTGGTGCAAAAAAATCGCTATGTCATCAGTATTATTTATATAATATTTATATTTCACATTACGTCTATTAGGCCAGGAACTGAAGTAAGTGAAAACCAATGAGATTGTACGTCATTCGCTTGTTTTCTGAGTTGTTTTTTTTTATCCTCAACAATCATTCGTCGTTCAGCAGCGGTGGTGTGCGGACGTACCCAGCTCCGCTGTGCTTACCTTGCTAGCGCTCAGTCCCGGCTTGTTCGTCTACCAGGGAACATAGTGCCGAGTGACTGCGCTCCCGCAGTGCGTAGCAACGAAGACTGGTGTTAGTAGTGACCAGTCTGTCATGCGACACAAACTCATCAACAGGGCATGCTATTAGTCAAGCCCTGCTAACGCTTCACAATAGTGACATCAACAATTTCACCAACGGTGACGAAAATCCGACGCTGCAAGTTCCGCCATCAGAGGAAGCCATGGACGTACAACCCGGCATGGCCCCGCCCCTGACCAACACTCAAGGAAACGCGGAGGTTACTCAGTCAACAGGAGCTACAAACAGCACGGAGCATCAACCTTCAACATCAGGAGCAGTGAGAAAAAGGTCAGTCTGTGAACTTGATGATTTTCATAATAAAAAAAGAAGTGCGGAATCCAGCAATTACAGTGATCCATCTGCTGATGATAGTGACCTTCAATATAACGTGCCAGTGAATAACAGATTTCATCTGCTTGCTAGTAAAGACTCCATGCCCGAGGACACAAGGTTCGCGTATCTAAATAATCAACAAGATCAAATTAGTGTATCAAATAGAATCCCACCAATATTTGTAGCCCGCATCGAACAAGTTAATAACTTTATCAAGGAATTAAAAATTAATGTTACCCAAAATTTCGTAGCAGACATCAAAAACAACAAGGTTAAAATCAGTGCCAACACATCTACAGACTTTCGTTGCATAATCAAATATTTAATACAAACTCAGAGAAATTTTCATTCGTTTAAAGACCCATCTAACAAAAAATATTCAGTTGTATTTAAAAACATACATCAGTCAATTACGGAACCCGAAATTTTCTCAGATTTAAAACAACGCTACCCATCAATCACCAAAGTTACAAGACTACTAAAAGACAATAATCCAGTTCCTGTTGTGGCCGCCGAATTTAACGGAAGTGAACCAATAGAAACAATCTTAGAAATAACTCAAATATGCAATCATCGGGTGAAAACAGAAAGACGTCGAAAACCTCAAGGCCCCTTGCAGTGTCAGAGATGTTTAGATTACGGTCACACAAAGAATAACTGTAATCATGTTATCAATTGCGCTTTTTGTGCCGGAAATCATTATTCTGTGACGTGCCCCAACAAAACTAAAACCCCTCTCTGTGCGAACTGCAACGGAAATCATCGAGCGGACATACGAAATCCAAACTGTTCTTATTTTAAAGAAATCCTTGAAAGAAAAAACAATGATCGCAACAAAACTAATAGAAATGAAAACCCTCAAAACTCTCAAACCCCTCCCCCACCCCGTCCTCCAAATCAATCTACAGAAAACTTCCCAAAATTACCCCAAACCAGTACTCTCCGAAACTTCACCCACATCTCAAACTCCAAAAATCGAATCCAATCCAACTCACAAAATTCTCACACCCACTCCCAGTCCTCTTCCCATCCAAATGATTCTGACTCTAACAGTCCAATTATCAGCACAATAATCAACTCAATCACCTCATGCATCATTAATTTCATAAATTCTTTAATCCCTACCATCATCAGCACCATTCAAAACTCTGTCACCGCTTATCTAAGCAATAATGGTGTCAACTCAACCCACTAATAATATATCCATCTTGAATTGGAATTCCAATAGCATCAATAATAAAAAAACAGAACTAATTCATTTTCTGCATCATCATAAAATTGACGTAGCATGCATAACTGAAACACACCTGAATAAAAAAAATAAACTATTTATTCCAGGTTACAGCACTTATAGAACAGATCGAACGGAAAATAGGGGAGGAGGGGTACTTATCGCGGTCAAAAATTATCTTTATCACCACCAAATTAATCTACCCGACACACCAGGAATCGAAACTGTTGCTATCCAAATATTTATAAATAGTCAACCATGGAAAATTATAACAGCTTATAAGCCCCCCACAGCCAAAATTATAAATGCAAACTTTCCTAATTTATTTCAACCTACCGAGAAAACTTTGCTTTTGGGTGACCTTAATTCAAAACACGTAAGCTGGGGGTGTCAAAATAATAACCACAACGGGAAAGTCCTAGCTCAACTAATAAACAATTCAAACCTAAGAATACTCACCCCTTCGGAGCCAACATACCACCCTCAGGATCGTACTCGTAAATCGGACATCCTTGACATAGGCATCACAAATACTAATATCAAATTTTACTCCACACCTACTTTCGAACTTGGCTCTGATCATATCCCGGTAATCATTACTACACACCAACTTATACCGCAACACGCCCCCGCCCCTAAACCAAACTCAATAAAAATTAATTGGCACAAATTTCAAAAAACAGTAATAAATTCCTTACCCAAAATAAAAACATTAAAAACCCCGTTGGAAATAGACCAATCCATCTCTCATTTCAACGAAATGATACACTCTACTATAAAAAGTACACAATTAACTACTCCACCAGGCTCAAATACAACCAGACATAAAATACTACCCAAAGAAATATTGAAAGCAATTTCAATAAAAAACAAAACTAGAAGACTTTGGTACCGATTAAGAACACCTGAACTTAAGAGGCAACTAAACCTATTAACAAATATCGTAAAGAGACTTATAACTAACTTCAATAGCCAAAACTATCATAACTTAATCCAGTCGCTCAGCGTCAGTAATAACACCCTGTGGCAATTCACACGAAAAATACTTAAGAAGAAAAACACGATACCTCCTATAAACTCAACAACAGATAAAGCATACACATCCTACCAAGAGGCAGAAGAACTAGCAAGATATTTTGCTTCAACTTTCACTGTCAACAACACTAATTTCCATCCTGGACACATCACTATAACCAAATCAGCATCAGAACAAGAATATGGACCTCACCAAAAAATACACTACATTTCACCCTCTGAAATTAAAAAAATATTAATAAACTGCCTCTTAAAAATCACCCGGACACGACAATATAAATAATATCGTATTAAAACATTTACCCCCACCAGCAATAGCCACCCTCACAAACATCTACAATTCGTGTCTCAGAATAAGTTACTTTCCGCATACCTGGAAACATGCTATCATTATTCCTATTTGTAAACCGAACAAAAATCCTGCAAACGTTGACAGTTATCGCCCGATCAGTCTATTACCATCCTTATCAAAGATATTCGAGAAAATTATTCTTAAAAGATTAAACAATTACCTACACATAACGAAAATAATTCCTAAAGAACAATTTGGATTTATGGAAAAAGTGTCTACTCAACACCAGTTACTAAGAATTTCCGAACACATATACACAGCATTCCAGAAAAAACATCACACAATAGGCGTATTTATAGATATCACTCAGGCGTTTGATCGGACATGGCACCAAGCCTTAATGTACAAGATTAAACAAATTGGCACCCCATACTACATAAAATCAATTATCAATAGCTTTCTCAACAATAGAACTTTTTCAGTAAATGTTAATAATCATCACTCCAACCCTAGACTAATTAACGCAGGACTCCCCCAAGGTTCACCACTTTCACCCACACTATTCAACTTATACGTTGCAGATCTTCCTAAATTAACGAATATTCACATAGCCCAATTTGCGGACGATACAGCAATATTTTCTTCTGGCAATTCTATCATTGACATCAGAAATAGAACTCAACTATACCTCAACTTACTCGATAGCTGGGCATCCAAACTTAAAATACAACTGAATTCATCCAAAACCGCAGCAAAAATATTCACACTAAGACCCTATACCTACCCCACCCCCCTAACAATAAACAACAATCAACTAAACTGGTACCCCCATAACAAACCTATTAAATACCTTGGATTAAACTTAGATACTAAACTGAATTGGAAACAGCACATAGACGAAAAAATAAAACAGGCTAAAATAAAACTACTACAATTAAAACCTTTAATCTATAGAAACAGTCCATTACCATATCATTCTTCAATTGCAATATACAAAGCCATTCTAAGACCGCTACTGCTGTATGCTTGTCCCATCTGGATAAATTCCGCAAAAACCAATCTAAAGAAACTACAAATCATTCAGAACCAATTCCTCAGAACCATCACCAATGCACCGTGGTTTGTCACGAATCATCAGCTTCACAAAGAACTCAACTTAGAACTTATTGAACATCACATCACATATTTAGCCACCAACTTTTATTATTATTTACCTCAAATCTCTTCCCTTGCAACCTTTAGACTCGCTAAAAACCCAAACCATACCAGAATAAAAAACAGATACCCCTACAATATATTCCTTAAAACCTTCTCCGAATTTGAACCAGAATAGAGGACCCAATAGGGTATCCTCAACCTTATGTTAGATTTAAGTCTTAGAAATAAGTTTTAAATATAAGTTAGTAAGTAAGTCTATCAAACATATGTAAAGTTTATACTACAACTGACCTATGTACATCCATCAAAATCAATAAATATAAAAAAAAAAAAAAAAAAAAAATCCTCAACAATCACCATATTACTTAGACTACTTCGTATATAGGAGTCTGTATTTCTTAAACGGTCGAACGATAATCGTGGCTTCAGTGCGTTCTCGTGTGGGTTGCACTTCCCTGCAAGCAATTTCGGCTGCCCCGTCGCCTGGCAACACATGGCGAGCCAATGGCGCGGCGTAATTTGGCGCCGTGTGCCACGTACTTCGCCTGCAGTTCGCCCGCCGCAGGTGTGGCTGGCCCGCAGCGCCCCAGGCCCTCTCTCCGGCCGGGAGGGGCGGGGCAGGGGCGGGGAGCGAGCCAGCAGGCGGGTGCCAAAGACACGTCTCCGACGTCCTCGCCGCGTCCTCGCCGGTGTCCTCCGCCGACATCGACGATGGGGACGAGGACAGGGACCCGCGGAGGGCGGTGGGAGACGACGACGGGGGACGAGACCGGCGCCGAAGGAAAAAGCTGCGACGGCGACGGTGGCGGCGGAGGCGGCGGCGGCGACGGCGACGACATGTCGGCCGCATCATAACTCCTTTCTTTCTCCGTCTTCGGTTTCGCCGTCTCCGTCGCACTCGCTTTCTTCCTTTTGACTTCGGTCGCCTTTCGTCTTTTTCCTCCTTTTCTTCCGACGCGGCGACAGCGGTCATCGAGGGGGGCGCACCTTTGCATGCCATTGTCACCGGTACCAAAAGAGGCCCGAGGCGCTGGGGAGGCCGCCCGCGGTACAGGAAAGGAACAAAAGAAAACCACCTCCCGACAGATACCATCTGAAGAATTCCACGCGGTCAAAATAGTCCTCCATTTCTTCTCGATATTGGACTTTGTTTTGTCAGGAGCCCATAGTTTTGTTTTGAAGCCCCATTTGACTGTCCACCTGCGAAGAAGTGGCTTTCATTAATCATTGCACTGGAATGCGACGAATACTTTTCAAGATGCTGGCAAGCCGGAGTTCCCGGCCGACCTACTCGATCACGCGCT
This sequence comes from Teleogryllus occipitalis, assembly GCA_011170035.1. NCBI lineage: Eukaryota > Metazoa > Arthropoda > Insecta > Orthoptera > Gryllidae > Teleogryllus > Teleogryllus occipitalis. The sequence continues at coordinate 7,222 of BLKR01011011.1, forward strand.
GAGGGACCTCGAAATAGATTTAGTCTTAATTAGGTCTTTAGAATTACGCTTGTTTTTATCCACAGGCTCAAGTGTGTTGAAACGTAGATTTATGACAACCATCAAAGCCGAAGCGGAGCTGAGCGCGGGTTGGAGCTGCCTTGTAACCGACGGGTGGGTTCTCTTTTCTCTTTCTACTCGTGCCGGCCACCTCTTCTCCCACCCATCACCCCCTCTGCCGCCCTCTTGTGAACCCCGCCTTGCGAAGCGTTTCAATATTACATGAGGATCGCGATAGCCGCGGGCCTCGGCGGAAATGCGTTGCGAATTGCGACTAGATGTGAAGTGATGCATCAACGTAAAGACGGTTGCGGCCCTGCGCCGGTAGCCTCCGGCCGCCCCGCCCCGCTCCTCCCCGCCGCGCTCATCCACGCCCCGTCCCGGATCACCCCACCCGCTCCCCTCCCCACCTCTCCCGACCCGTCCCGCCCGGCGACGCCCGTCTCTGCACTGCGTTGCACTTACCTGCTCTTTACAGAGCTGCGCCAGGGCGTCACTCACAAGGCAAATGCTTCGGAACCCTAATACGATGGGAGAATTCTGGCCCTCACGCAGATCCACATTATTCGTCAATGACTAAAACGACTGGAAGTGAATTTCCAGATTCACCAAAGAACAGTTCGGTGGGTGAAACAATTTAATGATTATAAGTGGAGATGCGGTATGTTTGGGATGGAGACCGTGGGGGTAGTTAATTGTACTTTTCCCGTTTTTTACTCCTCTACTAACGTGATCCGATTGGAATCCGTGAGCTCGGCTTTAAGAATGACAGTTTGGTAGCCCTTATTTTACTGTGACCGCATTTGGTGATTATTACAGCCCGCAAGTAGAAAGAATTCATTTATATGGAAACATCGATTTAAAATAAGGGCATTAAGTCTGTAATGTAAAATTACAATTAATGTGTAATCGGATAACATTTCTTGGATCACTGCTAAAATTACATCTCGCTCAGGACCCACGCACTTCATGTTGACCTCGTGTTGGTCGAATGGACTGCATGGAGCTGCACAATGATGCATCCGTCTCATGTCGTCGCTTCTATCCTGTCCCGGGCGTAGGACTCACTACTCGGCGCCCACCCGCTGTTGCCTCTTCATCGCAAGGAGCAGTCGCGGATCCAGAGAGGATTTCAGGAAGGCTGGGTTATTTCAGTTCAGACCCTATAAAAGTTTTGAAATATAATTATTTTAATTGTTGACAGGAAATAAAAAAATGTAGGAGTATGCATATGAGAATACTGCTTTTAATATGACCAGATCTAAGTAGGTAATTATTTTAAATTGAGTAGAATAACACAAATAAAAATGTCTCAGATGGGCCCCGTTTCCCTGGATCCGTCAATGGCTGGTAGACCATGTGTTATTAAAGCCTGTCTGTTAGCCCAAAGGAATACTTGTTGAAGAATCAATTTTTTAGCGTAAAATCGTACTTGCGACTTCCACCGTTCGAACAGTACTTCATATTTCGAATTTAAATTAGTTGAATGGCTTTGTTTCCTAAAAGTTAAATGTCAGGAGTATTTTTGAAAGTTGCTTTCTACTTTGTCGCAAGAATATTAGTTTTAATTTGCACCATGTTTCCCATTTTTATTCCATGATCATTACCTATTCCATATGCTAGCGGTATTTTCGTGTACATCAATCGGCCGCAAATATTTACACATTCGTACGTCATTTTTTGGGATTATATAATCCCATTCTCTTAACAAAATGCTTAGAAATTATTAGGAGAAGAAATATTGCTTTGCAAATGGTAGACTATCTGATGCTTTTAGATCCTCTCCGTGCAACTGAACAAAAGCAATGCTCTGTGCAGCTTTTTTAACCAACCCGCCCAGTGAAATGACATCTTTATTTTTTGGGGTTGGCAAGCACCCGCTGGCGCGCCCTTCTCTCACCAATACCACTATCGCCACTGCCACCGCTACCCTCTCCTCCCTCGCACCACCACACAACAACAACAACCTCACGGCCGCTCACCCCACCCCCTCCTCCGCTACCACACTACCACCATCAAACCTGTAGCGGTAGCTCAGTGCATCAACTGATGTCACTGCAGCGCTTCTAACCGGGAGGTCCTAGGTTCGAGTCCTGACGGTGGCAGGATTTTCGACACTAGCTTTTCAGCTAGGTCGAATTCAGTTGCTGTCTGGAGGAGAATTCTAGCGGCCGGCTGCTCTGATCGGTAGTTTACCGTGGTTTCTCCGATCAACACCAGGCGAATGCCGGAGCAGTACCCTACCAAACGGGCCACGGACCGCGCGCGATCTGTCCTTCCTCTTCCTTGTCCTATCCTCTCCCCCTTAAACACACACACTTACACTAACACGCACTACACTACCACATATTCCGGGAGACCGGTCGGGAGCTGAGAGCTTGTCCCGGTTGGGGCGGTGCCCCGCTGGTGGGAGAGTTCTGGTTAGGCGGAAACCCCACTGGCCGACGGTAGGTCGGCGCCGGATCTCGCCATCCAGCGGGGGAAGACCACCGCCATCTCTCGAGAAAAAAACATGCACTACACTAACGGGACTAATGACCAAGCCGTTGACCCGCCCGGAAACATGAAAAAACCAAAACCAAACAAAACCACCATCAATACCATCACCGCCGCCACCTCCCTCACCGTCCCCGACGCAACCACCGCCACCGCCATCGTCGCCGCCGCCCACGGGCGCGCCTGCCGGCCCACGCAGCCCGGTCGCGAGCCACGCGCCTGCACTTCGCGACCCGGCGGCCTTCAAACGCCCGCCCGGGGCGAGGCGTCGTCCGGACTGCCCCGCCCCTCCCTCCCCGGGCCGCGCCATCGCCAGCCCCCGCCTCCGCCGCGCCGCCGCCGCCGCCCCGCCCTGCCCGTCGCCGCACCCCGGCGCGCCCGCGGGACAGCCATCGGCTGGCGACGCGCCCCGCCCCGCCCCCAGCCCCCGCCCTCTCCCCGGGCGCGCCGCTCCCAGCCTCGCGGGCTGCAACGCGTCCTCGGCGCAACGTCGGGGCCGGATTAACCTTATGCGAGGCCCTTTGCTGCGAGTGCTGATGAAGCCTCCTTCTATCTTTTGTAACACGTGCGTAACATGTATATCAAATTGAAAATGATACTTGTATTTACTATTGATTACATATTGTGTATTGCCTATTGAATGAAAAAAAAATAATGTCAGATTCTTGCTACAACGTAGACGGCAGATTATTTAATCTTCTGGTAAATGCGACACCCTTGTGTCTACTACCTACACCTCAGTATATCGAATAGTAGATTGTTCAATGTGACATGGTTGGTGGGTTATGTTTGTGCACAAACCATATTCTAATTTCATTTGTGTAGGTACTTCATTTTAATGATATCATGAGAGCAATTGTCCACCTGACATCATCTTCACTTCACTATTAACGAGATTGACATACATCCCTTGTAGACAATATTGAATATAATTATAAAAATATGTGTTTATGCATATTTCGTTAAATTGTATGCGCGAGCGTTTGTGAATGGCATTGCGTCGGCATGCGCCACGTTGTTCAATACTTCGCTGGAACGTCGACACTGGGAACACGTAAAAACTGCCGTCGCCCACATTACTACCGCCGCCGCCACCACATTTATATCACCACTGTCACATCTATCGATCACCCAACACTACGACCATCCTGACCATTAATACCATTCCCATCTTATTCTTGGGCTTTTCTAACGAGGAGTCTGAGGGTAGTATCTCCAAGATGGAATATGGCATGGTTTCTCGCGTTTTTCACGATCGTGCCGCTAGAGTCGCTTGATCTGGCAGCACTGCTTAATACGGTCGCGATCAGGAGATATCTTGGCAGGAGCGGCAGGACCGAGAAAGACGCAAAAAGTCGTTCCATATTCCATCTTGGATATACTACCCTCAGATGCCACGTTAGAAAAAGCCAAGTATAATTAAATCTCGAATAATGGACACTATCACCCCCACCTTCTCTCACTGACCCTCTCACTCTTCTGCATGTTCTCACGGACGCGCATGAGCCTCGGATCGTCTTTTCGAAGAAAAAAAATCTAAGACAAAACAAAAAAATATTTAAGTAAAAACCGTGCCAGCCCACGCCTTCTCCCACTGCCGCCACCACCTCCGCCGCCGGTCTCATTTTCCAGTTGCTTCTCGCGCACGCGGGTCGCCGCCGTATCGGGATTGGCCGCCGGCGGGCTCGCTCCCCCCACCCCCCGGCCCCTCCACCTCCGCCCTGCCGCGCGCCGTTTCTTTTATTTTCTTTTGCAATTGGAGCGTGGAATTCGACGAGATGACCTGCGGGTGGATGCGGCGGGGTGGTGCCCGCGGGCGCCCGCGGTCCACCCTGCAGCTCGCTCGCTCCCGTGACTCGACGAGCCGCCCGCTTGCTTCTTGGGGCCGTCGGACCAGCGGCTGCGACCGCGCCGCGTTCAGACTCCGGATGGACGCCCAACCAACGTTGGGATTCCGCGGATTTGGGAGAGTTGTTTTGAACACGTGCGGCCTTTCTGTTTCGTTTGTGGGTAGCAATAGTGACTCGACTCGAAAAATGTACATTTTGAGTTACAATTTTTATATTACAACTTTTTAGAGTTGTTAATTCATAATAATGATATATATAATTATTACATTAAATAATATTAACAATTTCTATTTTAGTATTGCTTGCACTTTGATCCATTAATTATAAAGCGTGTTATTCTTGTATTTCAACTGAATGAGCCACGGATGTGCTGCGAGATAAAAATGAGATTTAAATGAGTGAAAACGACTTTAACATTACATATATGCCGATACATTATATATATGCTATTATATATGCCGGTGGCCAATATCAATTATGCAGTAATGTCGTAGCAATCTTGGACCGAAGGGTCGCGGGTTCGAGTCCCGACTCGGGCATGGTTGTATTTGTGTTCGTCCTTTCACCCCTTATCATTACCATATCGTTTCATTTTCGTAGTTACTTTACCGTTAACTCCAATAGTGGTCGCTAGTGACCTAGATTTTGAAGCGACCTTAAATAACCAAAAAAAAGTATAATTTCTTACTCTAGTTGCCACTGTTATGCCGCCCTTATGCCACTGCAATTGCTGCGTTCTTCGTCGCTCATTTCCTATTTCATCGCCCGAATCCCTGGAAGTCTTGTTTCCCGCGTTTCGTTTACGGACTGGTGGAGAGAACGTCTCCAGGTGCATTAGGATTCAAACGCTATAAATACTCGTTTTGAAATTCCTACGCGACGGAGAAAATACCTTTATGGTGCTTAATTACGACAGCATATTAAAGAGCCGTAAATTAGCGGGCGCGGTGACAATTAAACTGCGTTGTGTCGTCAGAATTTGCCTAAGTAACGCGGCTTGTCACGGTGCTTCCGATGGATAAATTATGATAAGTAGCACGCGCATATGTTTGAGAGTTTTTTCTTCTCTTCCCTTTCACTTCGCCGTTTTATTATCTCAATTTATTTGTTCTTTTTTATCCAGTTTTCCTTCGTCTTTTTACAGTCCTTCTCCAAGGATTTTGTTGGTCTTTCTTGACATCTCTATTCTCGAATTCTTCCCTAACGAAACGCTAAACAGTAGGCTTCCTGGTTTAAACTTAACTGTTTGAACATCGACTGTGACAAATCAGTTTCTTCCCAAGTTTCTTTGATAGTATTATTCATTTGCATTATAGTTTGGTAATTAAGTTTGCTTGTTCCAATATATCTAATATATGCCAGAAGTCTTCGATGTGCGTTGTTGGCCAAACTCGACAATAATAATGTGATCTCCATGGTTGAGGTTGAGAAATACGCGAGAGCATAATACCGAAGATCTGGAATAAATATCCATACTCATTTTCAGTGCCGTGGGTTTAAGTGCAAAATAGATCTAAAGATAACAGTTTCTAGCCTTTTCGGTAGATCACACATTCGTATCTTCGCTGCATAACTTCGTGTCACCATTAGAGAGTGCCTTGAATTAAAGCATTTTTACTCCAACATCCATCTTCCCTCATTACATGTGTGTTGAAAATGTTCTAAGTTAATGAAGATCAACCCATTCCCCAAATTTCCTTAATTGGTGTTTTTGCTATGGCCGGGCGTATTGTCAATACGATAGATGCTTTCTAGCTACGATAACTTGGAGCGTATTATTTTTGCCTCGTATAATATCGTGAGCATTAAGTTTGCCTATGGATTGGCAATTGAGCACACACCCAAGAAATTGTAATAAATCTGTTTGATTAATCGGTATTCTAATGATGTTTGCAATAGGCGGAACACATGTTAAAAACAATTACTTGCAGATAAATAATCTCTGAATAGGTTCAACACCTTGTACACTTCCACACAAACACGAAAGACGGATAAGCGGCCGTGCGAAATTCGAGCACTTTCGGAGCGAAGCATTAAATCGACTCTGCAAGTCACCACGGTCATTCGCGCCGGCAGTAAAGCTGTTCGTATTCTGACTCGGTGCCTCCCTAATGGAATGGTGAAAGAAGTAGAAGGTGCAAACTACATGCGAGTAATAAGTTCAAAAAGATTTGAAACGACTGAACATTGAACACCGTGAAATATTCCTATACTAGATTATTTAAATTATCTCAGCTGATTGTCATTTGACAATATGTAACAGAATTAGTTTTAATTTTCCATAAAAACGCGGAGAATATAATTTACAAGAATAAAAAGCGAAATAGTGGCATTCTCCGGAATTTCTTTCACGACTTGCTCTTCCTCATTCGCGGTAAAACTTTCAATGAGAGCACGAAAGTCAAATATGTAAGAAAGAAACTATGTAAGAAAACTACCCTTCGGCGCGTCCATTACTATTTATACTATTGTAGTGACAATTGTTGTATAATGTGTACAAAAAACCTTCAGCAGACCGTGTAGAAATGCATGGAATACTTTGTCTATTTATGAATTTCACTTTTACATCTGCCAAACACTTTAATTTATCAGTATTATTTTACATTGCGTATATATATATATATATATATATATATATATATATATATATATATATATATATACTAATAAATAATCAATGAATTTATGTGGTTAAGTTGCACTCGGCGTGCATCGGCCATTAGAATTCCCCGCAAAGCGACTAAATTCGACCTAGCTGTGTGTGAAGTGTCGAAAATCTGCCGCTGTCTCGAACCCTAGTACCTCCCAGTTCGAGTGGTGCCGAGTCAGCAGCAGTACTGACTCTGAGCGAAATTCAGCCATCCACGGCCGTTGGCAGGCGTGGTTGGCAGGGCGCAGTCGGCGGCGAAGGCAAGCGGTCGACCATCTGCGCGCAATCCTGCGTGAGCGATAAAGAGCACGCGCTGTACGAGATCGGTATCGTCGGGCGGCGCCTGCCTCCCGCGCCGCGGGCCCCGCCCTCCAGCCCTAATGCGCTCTTCATCTGGCGATCGGCCGCCGCGCGCGCCGAGGCGGAGGCGGAGGCGGAGGCGGAGCTGGAGGGCGGGAGGAGCACGTGGGGCGAAGCGTAGCACACGCGTGCCCGAACAGCCGCTGCCGCGAGGCGACGAGACACGGCTGGATGAAACTCGTGTGAGGCGCCCTTCGCATGACCGAACTGTACTTGGGGTTTTCTACTAACTGTACTAACTGTACGTGGCGGCTGAGGGTAGTATCTCCAAGATAGAATTCTGCACGAGTTTTTGAGTCATTCTCAGTCCAGCCGCTAGAGTTGCTTGATCTGCAGCACGGCTTGATGCGGTCGCGATCATGCGACATCTTGCGGCAGGACTGAGGATGACTCAAAAAGTCGTGCAGAATTCTATCTTGGAGATACTACCCTCAGCTGCCACGTTAGAAAAATCTAAGTATATGTAGCCTAAAAGTAGAGGCGCACTCAAGGCGGGGTGGGGGGCTTCGCGCGTGGTATACTGCTCTCTCTCTCAGACATCAATGATACATATCCAATAATATAGCTTTTACTAATTTTCTATACTAACGAAAGTCATTCAGTAAATCAATTTTTAACGTTATGAATAATAATTATGTCAACAAACAAAATATACATTATCTCCATATCTATAAAATATACTTTATATTCAGCATAACTGAAAATTATTTATAAGAAAACAAAGTCGTCTGAATACTACTTGGAGATCCTCCCCCCTACACACACACACACACAGAGAAAACTGTCACGCTCGTTTTAAACCACCATTTCAGTTTTGACTTATTGTGTACCTGGTTCAGGCAAAACTGTATTTAACTTATGAAAATTGCATTTTAATCATCATATCACATCTGCTTCTCCTGGGCTTATCGATTCACACTTTTGCATCTTTGACACTAAACTGATTTTGAAAAGTGGAATTCAATTTCTAATCCACCTGAATGGCTAACCAATACCAGTTTCACTGACCCATAAGATTGAAATGTTTGTATGTTTAAGCTTTTATGTTAGTTAAACAGTTGCTATTACAATCGGAAAAAATCAAATAAACTTCAATAAGGACGAAAATGATCCCAAGGCCAATGTAAACGGTTATTTCTGTGTGCTTCTTTGAACTAAACTGGCAAAGATGAAGCCATACTTTATTTGGTATTCCTTAGCTTCCGAAGAGCACCTAATGAACCAAGAAACACTCGAACGGCTGCTGAAGATCACCGACACAAAATAGTTTTGTTTCATTCTTTTGAATTTGTAGGAAACAACATACCGCTTTCCGTAGGTGCTGAGGAGAGACGTATCAATTACAGACTTGTCAACGTAGGTGCACACTGTAGTAAAATATTTTACACCGTATTTTGTCCACACGACACAAGCACAATTGTCCCTGCAGACGCAAGTGAAAGTCGCCTAGACAGCGAGATAGTAAAACGTCACTACGCTGGAAATACGTCTTTACTTACGATTCATAAATACTGGCGCTGGCACTTCCATGAGTTTCCGGTGGAATTCTCAGCCGACATCAATTTCCACGCTCCTTCTTCGTGATTAGTTGTCATGTCAACAGCCACGAAGAAGATGGTTGGTGACCTCGCGTTCATTGTCTTCTGTCCACAAGTGAGGACTTTCTCGTGACACCCAGCATCCGCTTTGTTCAAAGAGAGGTCTCCCGCAGTTGGACACGAAAGGTCTAATAGTTTGTTTGCACGCTGTTGTGCTGAAGACCGCGAAACCTTGTAACGTCACTGCCGGTACTCCTTTGGTCGGTGGTCAAAGGCCGACTGGCAGAAAACGAATTTGAACTAGTAGAATATGTCCAATCAGCGTCTAGCAGCGAGTCTGCGAAGAACTACATTCGTAAGATGAAGCGCGCATTTCAAATTCAATGAAACCCGTTGACAAATGTTCGATTGAAATGCAAGGCATTATGAACTACATTTGTTATATAGTAGAACTGAATAGACGCTCGATTTCAAGACCGAATAACGAGTCTGACTTATGAAATTCATAATTGACACGAGTCGTAGAAATGTTATAATGTAAAACGCACAGGCATCGTCTTTCATTTAACCCGATGCTGCTTTTGTCGCTTTAGAAGAGATTTGGAGCAACATATCAAAAAGGTATTAACTCCAAGACAAACGCATGACACAGGACAACATTTTATGATGCGAAATTTAATTTTATCCACCGGGAGCGGTGGCTTAGTGCATCAACTGATGTCACCTTCCGATGCAAAAATGCGCTCTACACGTACGGGACTAATGATCTCAGTAGTTGACGCGCCCGGAATCAATTACAATCAACCAATCAGTTCATTTTTTCCATTATTTCAATCAAATTAACTTTCTTTACTGTAGACGCAATTTAATATAATCACAATTTACTCCAAACGCAATTCAAACGAATTGTAGAGTTAATGCACTTTGGTTTATAGAGCCACAGTTGATATGTTATCTTAAAAATTAGAGTCGCATTCTTTTGTTTCCGTACTTAGTTGATGTCCACATCAAAATAATGCGTGAAAGCAATTTAAACCGTAACGTATTGAGAGAAAGAGAAATAGCAATGAGTTGAATGCGCTGTGCGAATTTGAACACATTATTAGCAATATCGGATTTTCAGTAAGCTCATTATTTAATGTAAATATTCGCATCATCGTATTGCAATTGCGCAAATACTCTCTTAAAACGCGATGACAAACAAGTCGAGCATTGCCAAAAAGTAATCGCCTATGAGGAATAACGACTTGGCCTTCAAACCATTTAACATCGGCAATCAAATAACACTTTCAAAAGGTGCCAATTATACCACTGAATTGCACACACGAGTAATAACGCAAGCCGTAAAGCATTATACCACGCAACGAAATCAACCACACCGAATCGTGTACGTTATAGAAATACAAGTCACAGATCGAAAGATCGCACTCGAGATCTTAAATTTCAAGCATTATAGCAGAGACACCTACATTCCGACGCGGCATAAACAACCATTGGGCGGAATGGAATCTCATAAACGCTTTAATAACTGCTCAGTCACGACGCTGATGGCGTCAGCCTCCTGAACCAACACAGTATATCACCGCGGTGTCGGATCAGGCCGCGTGCGCGTAGGTGTCGCGTCCCCAGCGCGCTTCATTGTCCCTCGGATTTATCGCCGCCTTTCTCGCACCGTCTCGTAAGCGTTCGTATATTTCTCGGCGTCTGCATTACGGAAGCCGATGCAGGGCGTCGACCGCTCGCGCCGTTGTTATTCTTGCCGGGCCTCCCCCCCCTAAGTAACGAGCGCGCGTTGTTGCGTGGACACCACAAAAAGAAGGGAAGGCGACGGCGCCGGGGCCGGACAGTGTGGAGGCGGAGGGATTGGCGCTGGAAGCGAAGCACTGGACCGGCTGCGACTGCTCAGCGGCAACACCACTGCCTTTGCAGAATCGGCGACCGAGAGAACCCAGGGTTCGAGTTCTGGCGATGGTGGATTTTCGACACTAGCTACGTAGCTGTGTCGTATTCAACAACTGTCGGGAGAATTCTAGCGGCACGCGGCAGGTTGCCCTGACCGGTATTGCTCCGTGACTTCTCTGAACTATTCCAGGGGAATGCCAGAGTAGTACCCTAATAAAAGAGCTTCGAACCGGGAGCGATCATTCATTTCTCGCACTTGTCCACTCCTATACCATACATGTCCGGACACCGGTTGGAAGGTTGACGTTTGTTCTGGATGGTGCTACACTAGGAGCCGATGTGGAGGTCGGCGCCGGATTTCGCATTGCAGCTGGGGCAGCCACCCAACCTTCCGGGATATAACATGCACTTCACTTAGGCAATGCATGTCGTAATTAGTTAACGCGTCCGTAATCAACACTCTCACACTCGCTAGACAATGGCGACTGAGATGGTGTTGAACGACGGAGAGAGAGGATGGTGGAGGTGAATCCAACAATGCTGGAGATGGACGAGACTACGGTAGAGGAATGGTTTTTGACCAGGCGGTGGAGTCGGAGATGACGACTCTGATCGCACGTGGGCGTGGAAGTCGAGATGGAGGCATCGACGATCGAGCCGACTAGAATAGAATAGAATAGAATATTTATTTAGCTACTTAGGATTACATAGAATACTTCCGGTGGTAGCGTTTTCTAAGGAATTACTAAAAATACCCAAAACAAACATCAAACAACATTAAAATATTTACGTTACCAAATACAATTTTACAAAAATAATCTATTAACCATATTTACTTAGTCTAATTTTAAAATTTTGACATTCTGAGGGAAAGTCTCCAGCACTGCTGCAGGTAATTTGTTCCAATTTTGTATCGTTCTGTTTACAAATGAGAATTTACCTACTTCTGTTCTCTGTTTTCTTTGCCGAATTTTGAAACCATGATCCTTCCGCGCACTAGGGAGGTGAAACTGCAGGTGGAGGTTGGGGGCGGGGGGTGAGGGATGAAGGCTACGCCGTTGTTACCGGAGGTGGAGGAGGTGACGGCGGAACTGCTGCTGGTGGAGGCAGAGGCCGCACCAGTGAAGCTGGCGATGGAGGCGAAGGCGGAGGCAGAGGTGGAAGGGGCGGCGACGGCGCCTGAGTTGGCAAGCCGAACCGCTCGCCGAGACCTCTACTGGCGACCCGAGGTCGTCCACCCGCTGACCTCGCGCACAACGGAGCCCCCTGTGCGCCGCTGTCGTATTTACGATCTGTACGACGGAAATAACGCTATCGCACCGAGAAATTGTCCCGTGGGCCGCGCGCGGTCAGCGGTCAACAGCGGTCGCATGCCGTCGAATCCTAACGGCTGTTTTATTCGCGCAATGGACACACGCAGCGGACGCACGCTAAAGACGCGGTATTTTGACTGAGGGAGTATTTAGTGGTTTGGGGTGCGCCAACCCCTTGAGCCATTAGTATAGCCTGGAGGTGGCGGTGTTTCCGGCTCGTTGCAATGTGAGATGCGGCGACAACCTATACGGTGGCTTGCGGGGTTTTCTTCTCCAGGTATCTTCCAGAATGGCGCGCGCGCGCACACACACATACATACACACACTACGCCACAGCTGGGGTAAGTTCTAACACTAAGCTCCTGGCTGGTCTCCCGATATATGTGGCAGTGTAGTCCGCTTAAGTGTGTGTAAGGGGAGAGAAGGCGGCTAGGAACGACGAAGTAGAGATCGCGCGTGGCTGTGGCCCGTTTTAGGGTGTTGCTCCGTAATTCGCATTGTATTCATCGATAAAACATGGAGAACTATGAATCCGGTAAACCGGCCTCTAGAATTTTCCAGTGGCAGAATTCAACCTACCTTTACAGTTTGTATCGAAAACCCGCCACCGTTTGGAGTCGGAAGCTAGGATTTCTCAGTCAGAAACGCTGCAGCTGCAACATCTGTGGCACTGAGACATCTCAGCCTATGCGTGTTTTCGCCGCGACCCGAAAAAAACGAGGACAGCTTTCGCGTACCAATACTGCACCTGAATGGCTGCATTGTGAGGTACTTTGAACACGCGGGAACAAAGAGTTAGGCGCACAAGTCCCGGTGGAAATGCTGAGTAGCTCCACGTGGTTTGGAGGGTCAAAAGAGCACCCCCTTGTAACACGGGATTTGTTGTGATTTTGTGGGCCCATCTCAAGAGCAGCATTTCCGACATTTAAAGCTGTTCGAGGAGCTAGCTGATTACGAATGGTCGGGAAAACGTGAAAGGGTGATACATCCGTCATCAGCGGTATCAGAAACATCACAATAGACCAATTTGTATGAGTGAAACAGGTTAACAGAAAAAGTTCATTCTCGTTTTCATAATTACCTCATTCAGCAGATTTTGAAAAGAACAGAAAATATTTCTGTTACAAGAAAACGGCATGAAAATAAAATTCGGGAATTGAAGAATAAGATAAATGTATCCTACTTTTTCTTCCAGGTTTATTCTGATTTTTGTTTCATCTTCATGTTTCCATTGCTAATGCTCCTTAAAAATAGATGCATCCCTTATACCTCGAAATAAAATATTAATTGAAATCTGGAGTGTTAATTTGAACAGCAGGATTCAAGACTAGACGGTTTTCGAGGTAAGATGTTTTAACTTTGACGAACTTACTTCCGGAAGTTAAAGAAAGTGCAAAATGAAATAATTTAACTGGGAGTGATTCTATTATACCGTACATTTTGTATTTGGTTCTTTCTTTTTTATCTTTCACAACATACTACATTACGTTTTGTGGAGGCTCCATTTAGTATTCCTGTACTATTTGTGGTCGAAAACAAGACCGGTACTTCAAAGTAGGTGTGCGCTTTAGACTGCGCCACAAGCCGCACCAGAAAATATTATGTAACACAAGTAAATAATGGTTCCAAACTCGGCAACACGTACTTGTTACATTACGAAAGTTATGTGTACAATCTGTACCAGATAATGTTCTTGCTGTGTATAGAAATCGCCACTTAACTTGATACCCAAGCTCAATAACCTCCGCAACAGTAGTCGAGAGGTCAATTTATGTGGTGACCCCACTCCGCTACCACGCGCGCCAAGATTTTTAACCTCGTGACAACTTGCCCCCTCGTGTTCGGCGCGGGAACACGCGACACAAATAAGCGGCTGTCGCAAAGGTCGTGCCAAGCAGCCTTTCGAGCGGCCGGGCCTTTTTTCCTCTCCGGCAAGTTCTACGATCCTGCGCCATCGATATTTTCGGTTGGCGGCGGCGGCGGCGGCGGCGGCGATGAGTTGGTGAACGGCTTGAAACGCGGATACGCCTGCGCGGCCTGCAGCTGAAGCGAAGACAGAGCGGAGCGGGTGGTTGGGGTGGGGTGGGGGAAGGGGTGGAGGCGGCGCCCGGGGGTCAAACGGCTCCGTTGGCGCCTGGCGGCGCGTGCATATGGTCGGGGTGTCATTGAAGCGTGGCGCGGGGCGGGGCGGCGTGGGGGCACCCTCGGCCGCGGGGGTGGGGGCGAAGGCGCGGAGGCGTGCCGGGGTGGGGTGGGGTGAGGTGGGTGGGGCAGAGGGGAGGGAGGGGGCGCGAGGCGCCGCCAGACGTCGGTGCCGGCCAATGGGAGCGCGTGGCCGCAGGCGGCGCGCGGGAGGAGTGCGGCCGGAAGCAGAGATGGAAAAGTAAACACGAGCGGCATTCTTGTAAAGGAAGCCCGGATATGCCCCGCGGACAAGAGCCAGCCCTCCGCGCTCCGCCTGAGCCACGGAGCGCTCGCTCGGCCCCGCCCCCCGCCCCCGCGCCTGCGGACCCCGCCGCCGCCGCCGCCGCCGCCGCCGCCTTGGGCGCCGACCCTGCCATCGCCGCGGCGCCTTGCACGCGTCTCCGTCGCCGCCGCCTCCCACTCTCCGTTTTCTCCCGCCGCGCTTCGCATCACGCCTCATTCTTACTCTTTACTCCGCACCTTTTTCCACACTTCCATCTCCATTTTGTGTACAGTACCGTCTGATCTTCTGTTTTCCCGAGTCCAAAATGTTCTCAATGTTTGCTCTCCCTCATTTCACCTTCTTCGTTTTCTTAATTCCACATTCCTTATCCACGTGTAAAATATTCGTCCTTCGTATCTATACCACAGAGTGCTGTTTGATCTCGCCCCGAATCTAATCACCCTTCTCCTGTCGCTTTCTTCATCCTACTTCCTGTTCTCTGATTGACGTACCCACAGAAAGTGGGACTTCTTTTGCTCTTTAGTTTCGTAAATAATTCGTGCCCTTCCAACCTTGGCTTGCATTTTCTACCCACCTGTAACTTGTTCCACTGCTTCACATAATTTTGCACGAACTATTCCGACTTTTAATCTTGCCACTTCACTGCTGTATCTGGACGCAATGTCACGCTTCATTGCATCATATCTTGTCGTGTCCTTGTGTCAACTCCCTCTCGCTTCCCATTATAGTCTATTCACCCGCTCCCGCTGTTCGATTCGCTTTTCGTTATCATTCAATCGTGTTTTCTTCGTGTTCAGCATTTTCTCTCAATGAATCATCGCTAGTCTTGTGGCTTATCGCGCGAATTTGCATCCCGTGTTTCCACTCTGTAGGTCCGTCCTCGCTTCCATCGCTCACCGTCTCTTCCCAGCATTAAATCTGTCCGTCTCCACGCACTCGCCCCGTTGTTCTGACCCTTCGGCCTCCGCTTCGGAACTCCGCCCGACTCGCCCCGCCCCCGCCCCGCCCCCGCCCCCGCTCCCCTCCCTTACCCCCCTCCTCGCACCCTGGCCGCTCCATCCGCCCGCCGGAGGCCATCTCTGCCCCCGCCTCCCCCCGGGCCCTCTTACTTCGCTGCCCGTCGCGGCCTCCGGCCCCGCCCGGCTCTCCCGAGCGTCCGGCTAGTCGCTTCCGGGCCCAGTCGCGGCCGAGGATCTCCGAAGGAGCCCGTATGTCCAGTCAGCATCCCGTGTTTCTCATGGTGAAACCTGGTGCTTTGGATATCGCTCGCAAGTGTATCGTCAGTGCATTTGAAGCAAAGGAGCCACTGCGTTTTATTCCAATTGAAAGATTATTCGTAGTAGTCATTTATATAAGATACGAGATACAGGCAATCCAGCCACGTCTTTGAGTCTGTACAACGTTGCATAACTTACAGTAAAACGTTGTGGCATGTATGTGGAGAAGAGCAGTGTGTTAAGGCGAAAGGCTTGTAAAAGAGCGAGACAGAAAAGTATGGAGATGAAACTAGTAGGTTTTGAAATAATATGTGGCGCAAGATGAAAGACAAATATTTTCACTGCTTGTCAGATGATATTAAGAACTTCTAGAATTTTCATCTTGGCAAGACCTTATATAGTTTAAATAGACATTCACAAATTATGTTACAGATGGGACATTTCTCTTTGTTATCTTTAGCTATAATTGCTTGCTCATCTAGTTTGGTTGCTCATCTAGTTTCAAATGTTATTTGTTTTACGTATAATCATCATTTATTGCTCTACATCAGGTTTGAATATTGATATGTTTTTTAAATGTTTTAAAAATTGAATACCTTGAGCAGTTTAGCATTGCGAATTTTAGAAGATAGATAACGTACGATAGGTAACGGAATCAAATCTTAGCCACAATAATTGTAGAGTGGCGGGGCTAAGCGATCTTTTTGCCAACAATTGTCAGTTTCATATTTTACTTCTTGACTGTCAGGGTGACGCCGCGTAGTGGGCTGAGAGGCCGAAGTTTCGCCGGACAATATATAACACCCGTCGCACAACATCGCGATGTCAATACCCTGAGGAAGCCTGCGACATGTCAGGAGAAACGTCGGCCTCTCAGCTCTCTACGCGGCGTCACCCGGACAGTCAGAAAGTAATCGACGTGAGCCGCGGAAGCTTACGTGTACAAATTTCATATTTTACTTGCAAAGTGATCTATGGGCAAACAGCTGTAAGAACCGCGTCTCTTGTCACTTCCTCTTAGTTTTAATAGACTTCTACAAATGGTGCGGCCAGAATTGTTCTGATAAGCGGTTTTTTTCATTGTTTGGGAGATACTTATTTAGGCACTCGAGTCGCATAGCTTCGCCAATCAACAATTACATAAAACAAAAAATTGGCATGTATGGCATATAGAGTATTAATACGTTTGCTTTAATATCTATATTTCACTGGAGTCTAGCACTTTCTTCCCCTTCACTACATATAATAGGCATGGAATGCTCTAATCTTGACTTTCGCTGAATCGCAATGAAGATTTCCGTGTTCCTGCAAATTGCAATGGAACAACACAGCAACGTATGTGATTTTTTACACGCCAAAAACACAAATATCATTTGAACACACGATTCTTGCGAAGCTCCTCATGACTTTACAACATGTACCAGATGCTCTTCCCTGCAAATATGTTTGGGCAGCCAACATACACTAGCACCTGCATCAGTTCACATATACTACAACAAGGTACATATTTCATTTGTTGTTCTATGTTGTTAAAGCGCAAGATATTCGTGTAATTGCTTTTCTCTGTGTGCGTTTATGCTTTTGATACACAATGTGTGCTTTCTTTGTATTCCTATTTACGACATTGATGTATAAGTGTGGCGTGAAAATCACAATATTAGTTTAATTATTGGCACAAGTACTGTTAACCTTTTTCAAAACATTGGAACAACTCTGTTAGTAGATCATTTACGTCATCCTGGTAATGTCTATAATGCGACAAGTATTATGGAATCCATGACCCGTTCCTTACTAGCAATACGTATCAGAATGTAGTCGTCGAACAGATGCACGTCATCAATGTGTTATAAATGTCTGCACGAAAAGTGTACAATTATGTGCATTTCTGTATGTATATGTGTTATATTTTAAGAAGAATGCATGAAAATGACCATTCCCTAAAATATGTTCCATGACCTTCAAAATATTCCCCAATCACTCTTTCCAAACCAGAATGTATTTTTACTCGTACAACAGATATTTCCAAAATAATAAATATTTATTATCATCCTGATCAACAATGACATGGTTGCGAACAGAAGTTAGTTAATGCCTTATTTTACGTGGCGAGACTCGAGCCATTAGGCCCGCTCTTCCGTCTAACCACGCAAATTTCGCTACGCTCCTTTCACCACCTAGCGGAGAAAGGAGGTATTATCTTGGGCGACGAAACTGGCGGAACTCAATTTTGCTCAGAGGCTTCATTTAGGCTTGAGGATCTTTTACATGCAGTAAATCTACTACATGGGACAACCGGCTTTACTTCCCCTCCGAAGGAAGGCGTATGAAGGATTTTTTCGCCCTTAAAAATCCACGGCTTCGATCGGGTGTGAACCCGCAAACTCGGGTACCACAGGCCGATACGCTAACCGTTATACCACCGAATCCGCCAAGAAGTCTTTGTCATGCGCCATTTTGCTAAATTAATTGAGGATATATTGAGATAAAAGTAATTAATGTATTACATCGCCGTATCGAAATCTGATAATCGAAATTTATTTCTGAATTTCCAGTTGGAGGATGAATGCCGTATGCCAAATACAGAATGCTCTCAAACTAAAGTAGCTAGAACCTTGTCGCTCATGTTCCCCTACTGTCTTCCCTCTCCTCCAGCTACGCTTTGGCCGAGTAGCCCCTTCCCCGGTGTGGCTTTGTGTGTGCGCTGGCTGTCTCGCGCGGCGCGCGGCAGCGGCAGCGGCAGCGTCTAACCGCGCGCGTTGTGTTGCAGCGATGTGCCGCCAACTGGAGCAGCTGAAGAAGGAGCGTCTGAAGAACGGCGCGGCGGGCGCGCTGGCCGGGGGCAACGGCGCGGCGGCCAAGGGCCGCGGGGCGGCGGGCGGCGGCGGCGCGGGCGGCGGCGGGGGCGGCGCGCCGGCCGACGCCGAGAACCACCACCCGCAGCCGGCGCACCAGCACTCGGCGGGCACGCCCCTGCACGGCGGCGTGAGCGCCGCGGCGCCGGTCGCCGCCCACGAGGGCTACGAGTGCGTCGCGCTGCACATCAGCCCCGATCTGGGCGAGCGCATCATGCTGTCGGGCGAGCGCGCGCTGCTGGACGAGGTGTTCCCGGAGACCGGGCAGGCCCTGCTGGACGCCCGCTCCAACGTCGCTTGGAACCAGCACGACGCCCGCCACGTCATCCGCTTCCCGCTCAACGGCTACTGCAAGCTGAACTCGGTGCAGGCCATCACGCGGCTGCTCAACGCGGGCTTCCGCGTGGCCGCCAGCAACGGCGGGGGCGTCGAGGGCCAGCAGTTCTCCGAGTACCTGTTCGTGCGCAAGGTGTTCCCCGTGTGAGCGCCCTCGCGGGCGCTGCGGGAGCTCCGCGGGCGTCGCGGGCGCTGCCGGGGGCGCCTCGCCGAGGGCGGCGCCCTCGCCGCCGCCCCCGCCGCCGCCCCCGCCCCCGCAGCCGCCGCCGCCGCAGCCGCAGCCACGGCCGACGCCGACGCCGGCCCGCCCGCCGGCCCACCCGCCGCGCACAGCCTGCGACAATCAGGAGAGTCCGTGCAGCCCGCGGACAGCGCTGAGGTGAAGCTGGTTGCCGATCTAACCGCATCACGCCCATCTTCCGTTTGTGCCATATACGAACGCAAATTCATCGTCGCCAGCAGTCCGTTGAATAAGTTCTCTAATATTACTCTTTCGTAGCTGCATTCCCTTTTTATTTGTTTTTTTGTTTTCCGTTCTGTGTAGTAAGTTGAAGTAATCTTTCTTCCGCCAACTACTGATACTCTAAACTGATTTCTATCGTCCTAACATTAATATATTCAAGTCATCTTTGATTTTTTTACGCGTAAATGATTTTTCAGTCTTGTCGTAGTTTGAACCCAATGAACTCGGGTTAATCATTAACGAGTACAAACAAAATCCACTTTGTTCGTTTTCCGGGTAAAAAAACGAAAAAAAAATGTTCTTTGAGCTACGGGATTAAGTTGACATGCCTTCTAGAGCACTACTCGGCCGGGAGATTGTGAATGAAGATGATTTGTGTGTTTCGACGCTGTCCCACGACGGCCTATCGGCCGCCCATGGGGTGCCCGGCCCAGCGGCACGCCGCCGTCCGGGGCTTAGATGATGGTTGAGGACGGCGAGAGGACAAAAGGGAAAAGAAACCAAGCCACGACGGACGTGCAACTGGAAATCGCCAATTGGAAACGGACAAGGAACTCTATTTTGATCTCATAACCAGGGTTTACCCCATCCGGGCTGTGACCTACGTTAACAAGCGGACTGAAGCGCCACGGACGGCGGGGTCGGCTCGCCGCCCCGCCGCCGCCGGCCCGCCGGCGTGGAAAGAATGTGCAATTCTTGTATGCTTTGCTGTCTTCTATCACGTCCACTGTAGACACTGAGAAACTGCGAAAGCATTTTAAGCATTTTCTTGGTTATTCTGATGTAAAGAAGTACGTTATATGAATAAGCACAATTATTCAGTGGAAACAAAAGAAAATCCTTTTCACATTTTGAAATATCTTTGTGTAAAATGTAGTATATAGAAGAAATATTGTTTGTTTTCATGAAATATATAATTTAAAGAGCAGTGCCAAGCTGTACCAAACTTGTACAATTAAAACTTGAAATAATATTAACCAAATTAAGTGTTTCGTATTGTGTATCAATAAAGTATTCACTTTCAAAAATCGTATCATTCATTTCCAGATAATGAAATTATGAAGCCACTTTAATTATTGATTTACTTACAAAATCAATTGGTATGTCTGTATAAAAGTACCCAGTGAGTATATTTGTGTTTGAATCAATTCCAATATAATGTAATTTTGAATTATGGGAATGAATGAGATGATATTCCGAGAGTGAATGCCACTAATAAGATTCCTTAAATTTGTAAACCTGTTCCAGTCCTATACACAGCCTTTCACTCCCTCTTATAGAAAGGTTTATAGAACAAGGATTACAGAAATCCCATCGATATTTGATTGCGGCAATTGACAATACAAATACAGTACAATACAATGGGTATTACCTATATCAATAATCTCTTCATGCCCGTTTCTAGTCTCAGGGCAATTTTCATAATTTCCTTTAGCATATATATTATTCTTATCAATAGTTATGTTACAGTTAGATAGTGTCGAGATCGTTTGATTTTCAAATATAACATTTATTTCTGACTATTGGTCAGTTTATAAACCTATACAAATGGTCGGACATTTATAAGGCGTTATGAAGCATTTACCTGAGACTCAAGAAAACGTGCACAGAATAGACGTCTTTCCGTACGTCACACACATTTTTAACTGTTTTTGGACGTTAAATAAAGAAATAAATATACCTAAATTTCCTAGCCATTAGCTAAATTCACTATATAATCTGATTATTATTTCTTAGAGTTTTTACTACTATAATTCAATAAATAATGAAATATTTAATAAACCAGATTTGAAACTATTCATTTTTAATCTGAAATGATGTATAAAATATCGGAGAAAAATGGGATTTCATTTTACATGAGACTCAGTCCCTCAAGGTGCTTTAGACGAATCGAACAAGTTTATAACCATATTTTTTAAAGAAAATGTTGGAATTAAATTAATTTACCGATGATTCACTGATTCAAAGTGACATTCATGAAAATTTGAAATGGGGCATAAGGGAATATTAACACAAGCCAATATATATATATATATATATATATATATATATATATATATATATTAAATTAAATAGGTATTGAAATGCATTAGAAATATCGGAGTATATTTTGTAGGAACACATTTTATATTATTCACAGGGGTAATGTAAACAAATCGATTATTCAAGAAATAAATACATGTTCAAGTCAATGAAGGGAGTTGTAGAAATCATGGTCGGGAACAGAACTTTTAATTCAAGGCAGTTTGGAATAGTAGTAGGTAAACAAACTAAAGTTCCCGGATCAACGGGTTGAAAGTGGAGCAGGGTATCCTTTCTTCAAGGCCTTCTTTCCTTTTTTCTCAGAAACGGTGCATTGTAGGGAGAAAATAATTATATTTAAAATGAGAGCCAACAAAATATAGTAGAAGTTTGGCATTCCTATTTATTTTCCTTTATTTTTAAAAGTTTTCGAGATAGCGAAAGTAGTCAAATTTCCAAAACCATACATTGCTTGGCAGAAATGCATTTTCAGAAAAATTAATGTTATTTATTCCTCAACCATGAAATTATTTTTACAATTATTACAAGTGGTTAAATTATCTACAGCAATTTCTCAAATTGTTGTTCCATTTTCAATTCACATATGACATCCAAAAATAGAAGCGCATAAAATATCAATGATATTTTTGGATGGTAATGTGTCAAATTCAGGAGTTCTTCGTTCTTGTAAATGTAGCAGATCCCTAATTTCATTAGAATACGTCCATTGGAGTGAGATCACGTAAACACGCAGGCCAATCAGAGATACCTTCTCTTCCAATCCATTCATAAAAATTATCATTCAAGAACGCTCTCACCATGTTCCCTTCGTGAGATGGTGCACCATCTTGTTGCCATATTGTTTTACAAAATTGGTCTTAATAGCATAAATAAGGAGGTTTTTTTTATATTCCATCTCGTAATGTATCATTTCAAGGTAATTTTCAGCTGTCATAGTATATTAAAAAGTATGTTCAATAAGACCACCCGCATAAATTCATGTCCACACAGTAACACCAGGGGCATTGAATTCAGTCTCCACGACCACATGAGAGTTTTCTGAATTCAAACAGACGCGATTGTATCTGTTCACTGTCCTATTAAGTTTAAATTTGCTTTACAGAATGGCTACACAGAATGAATTGGTGAAAACTTGTCAGCTTCTTGCCGTATTACGTACCGCTCCGAGAATTCTTTGTATCTATCGGGATCATCCTATATCAGGCCTCGAAGCAAACTTTGAAAATCCTTCGGAATCTTGTTGTTGATAAACCATATTCATTGGGTGCCATTCGCGTATATTTTGTTCGAGATTGTATGACACTTCGCACTACTCTGAAAAGATTTTCTTCAGTAGTATTCGATTTCGGTCTACGTGATCGCGGAAGGTCTGCTACAGTCCCTTTCTTTTTAAATCATTTATTCAAGTTTTGAATTGCTTACCGTAACGGTGGTATAGAGTTTGGAAAATGTTGCACAAATAACTCAAACACATTTTGATAATTATCATGATGTATGAATCACTTTTGATTTAAAAATACAGTTCGTTCACTGTTAACTTTCTATTCATGGGAAACGCCACTAATTGCCTGATTAAATATTTGACTGAAATACCTTTTACTACGTATTATTCACTAGCACCAATATAAACTTAAAACAAAACTCTCGGCATGCTGTTTTTGTTTCTTACTACTTTAATCAATCGACTAGTGAATACATTCTATCAAGCAACTTATGGCCCACGTGTATTTGTCGACCAACTTAGCATTCTTAAGTCCTTAAAGACGTTACTTTTAAGATGAGTTAGAATTTATCTAAATTAAACACGAGCCCACTTCCTATGCTATTTACTTGCGCCTTTGGAGTGAGTAAAATTGCTCATTACTCTACCCGATATAGTAAAGGTTGCCTAACAACAGTTAGATAAACAAATCTCTTGTGGCAAAGTACTGCTTTTCTCATAAACGAAGAAATATAAAGTATCAATATTCAGTCACTTCCTTCTCCTTCTTCAGTCTCATTTCTTCTCATCATCTTTTCTTATTTCATTTCTTCTCATCTTTCTTTTTTATTTCTTCTCATCTTCTCTTTCTTCCTCTTGTCTTCTCTTGCATTTTCTCTTTCTTTCCACTCTTCTCTTTTATCTTAATCGCCTCTTTCTTATTCTCATTACCGGCTGAGTTAAGAGCTCAGCTCTCTCTCCATCGATTCTGATGTTGAGTTCGAGTCCTGGCAATCCCCTATTTTTATTTTTCTTCAACAGCCTTAGCATTTTCAATTATATAATATTTTCCTGAATTTCTTCAATCATCTCAATTGTGCTTCGTCGCCTTCCCGCCTTGAGTGGCCGCACAGAGCAAATGTAGCCTACCATGCGTTCGCTATCGCCGATATGAATATTCATATCCTTTGTCACTGTAGCCGGTGTCATTAATCATAGACATACGGTTACAAACTACGATTAAATATTAAAATGGCGATCGGATATGATAAAACTTATATCGCGCAAAAGCACTCGTATATAAACAACTCGAACATAATGGCCGATTGTACCAACCTGTAAAATAAAGAACTTTAATAAATGGTTGTTTATATATAATTCCCATTTGCCCGCGTTTTATTGTGTAAATACTTAATATTGTATTGTGCAGTATTTACAAAATTGATAAATATTTACCCATTACTTTCAAATATGTAAAATGTTTGAATATAAAATAAATATTATAATAGGTAATTATAACCCATTTTAAAAGAAATTGAATTATCTACATCTATTATAAAGAATATTATAAAGGGTTGAATTATTGAAAGACATCGATTGTCGACAGGCACGAGTTGAAAAAATTACTTGCAACGGAATTGAATTTCTATTAGATAATAGGAACATTTTTGTTACGATGCACGGTATTTGAGGGGAAAGCAAACAAGCAACCGAAGGGGACGCTTTGCGAGTCCCTTGCGCCCCGCTTGCCTCCCGGGGACTTTTAGTATTTCTTTGTATCTACTTCAAATTCAGCACTGAAAAAACATTCACACTATGTCCTCTATTCACTAATTTTAAGATTTTTTTTGATTGGACTGGAAAAATAATTAAAATGTCACTAGAAGTAACATCCAATCCTTAGAGAGTGCAAACGTTATCAGGTTTCTACCCAAAACTCGTAAACATTTAAAAATCCGGTAAAATCATAAAGTGACTGGAATTCTGAAAGATTGTGGGAAAACCGCAAACGCATAGAAGTAGAATGTCCAGATGTGAAAAGATCCACCTGTTCACACTAATCCCGACACATGATTATAATAGACAAACACGTGCTAAATATTTTAAAAGTCAATGTTGCAGATGTTAAATAATAGTTTACATTTAGAAAAGGCGCACACCTTGGAAATTGCCTGCTTCGGAACACGAGATAACAATGCAAAAGCAAAACATTAATGATAGACATTTTTTGTGAGTAAATTCTGTTCTGAAAAATTAAATCTTTAATTAATGTCACGAACAATCTTTTGGAAATATGAGTAGTTTTCGCATAATTTTTGCTTATCTAAAGGCAATTTATAAAAAAAAATTTCCCCAAAACAGTTCCAATTTACTTAATTTTTTGTTGATTAGAGCAAAGCTTACTTATAAAAATTGCGATGCTCCCATTTCTGGTGAACCCTATGTATTTTCGAAAATCGAAAACTATAAGTACTTGAAAACTACAATATTATTGATCCAGATTTGTTTATCTCTCAGTGAAATCTATTGTTAAAACTTAAAGGAATGTCAATGAAATTTCTGAATTTTTTGAAAATCTCAAGTGCATTTCTTGAAAACTGACTTTATCCTTAGCGTAGTACGTAGAGAGAAGGTGGATCTGGTATTTATTTATTTATTTATTTTACGTCAAAAAAACAGTTAAAAACTGCGTATGACGTGCTATGGGGAAAAGTGAATTGTGTGCACATTTTCAAAATTCTGTGATCCCTACACTGAGTCATATACTACTTAAATTTTGAATTTTGAAAGGGAGATTTTGGTTTGGAAAGGGAGAATTTGGTATCAATAGAAGCATTCACATTGCTTACCTGGAAATTAAATTTTTCCCTGAACTTTGTGTCAGCTCAGAGCGAGAGTGAGAATTGGATTCTTGACTTTACGAATGAGCGGCGTCTCAGTCGATGGAGCTGACATTTCGGCCATCTTGTGGCCTTCTTCAGAGCTATACGACTGACTACGGCTGCGGAAGCCTACGAATCCATCCTGAGTGAGAAGCGTGTTAACAGGCGGCGTATGACAAAAAAAGCTCAAAAATCGCGCAGCTATCAGTGCCACCTACGAGTGATCGGTTTTGACATCCGGGGATGGGACGTTGGTTGCATACACTCCGTGCTTTACGTTAAATGACACACACTGTATGAAATTACTGTTGATTAACCACCGGGAATTTTTTTAGATGTATTGGAATACCTAAACCAACTTTCAATATACGGATATTTTTGCAGAATAAATACTTATCTTCGAAAAAAGATGAATATTTTACAATCCATTAGAAATACTCTATTATAATACAGCGAAATGTCAGACTTGTACAAGTTCAACCGGACCTCTACGCCGTAGGCTAATTATTTCCGGAGAATAGATATTGATCACGTGCTATTGCCTCCGTTCTGAAGGTAACAAGTTAATGAGAAGCGCCCCTTTCTTTCCGCGTATCCTCTCCTCACGTTTCGCTCACCCATCGTGAAATCGTACGGCGGCTGATTGCACCTCCTTAGCTGCAAATTATAGCGCTGTTGCGCACCATCTCCCTCCTCTCAGGGATCCCTCTTGATCACGAGGCGTACAGTTCCGTGCTCCTAGTACTGTGCTTCGAATATTACTCTGGAGTGTGAGTGAAGTTTAAAGGCTCCCACAGACCCACGCGGAAGATCCGCTGCCTACGCGGATTGACCGCAGCGAAAGTTTCGCGTCACGTGTTACCTTATGAGCACGTTCAGACTTCTGCGCGGCAACGGATTGGCTGCGTTTAACCGGCGAAATTTGTAACGCAGTCAGACGCGCGTTTCTTCCACTGCTGCTCGGGTTCGTGGAAGTCCGCCTGTGTTCGGGAGTCTTCCCTCCCCTCTGGGTCGAGCGACCTTGCCAACCGTCACCAAACGCTGACTCATAATTGACGCTCCGGAGTGAATGGTCCCGCGAATTCCGCGGCCGCGTCTAGTTTGGAACTTTCCGCGCCGCACCCACTGCGGATCTACCGCGCCGGTCTGTGGGAGCCTTAAATGTTTAGAACAGGGTTGTCCAACTGGCGGCTCGCGGGTCGCATTCAGCGGTGCCATTTATTGCGGGTGGTGAAAGGTTTATGGGCAACATTGAAAGACCCTTGTATCCATGTCGGGCGATAACATTGCGCGTCTAAAGCACACGTTCTGTCGGAGTCAACACTCCCTTAATGTAACAGTAAGTTAGGTTTAGATTTAAGATCTTTTTTCAGGGTAAATTCAGAATTACAAAATCACCCTAATGAGTTTCTCCGCGTTATACATGGTGCGATCAGATATCATGAACGGTTCCATTCCTGCCCCCCTCCAGTTTCAGAGCAGCTGATATCAACAATACGGGGATGTTAGGTGTGGATCGCCCGAGTATTGTGAATATGACCCGAAACGATATTAAATGTTTTAGCTGTGGGACTTGTAGCCTTGCAAGTTGGACACCCCTGGTTTAGAAGTACTCTACAGTAAATATATACATATTTTAATGTAATATTCACTTTGCAGCGTTTTTAATCTAGATTTCTTCACACACTGAACAAGACTTAATCTAAGATATTTCACTCTCATATTGCTTATGGTAAATTTTACTGGGAAATAATTATATTAACAGAGAAATAGCAGTTATTCGGAAACGAAACAACGCAGCACCATTTCTCATATCAACTTCTGTTTTTGAATAAATGTCATATATTTCGTCTTCTTGTATCCCAAATATGATGGCATTTTCAAGTCAGTTCGGCAAGACACAATTGATTGTATGATTTTATACGTGTAGTTTCAGTGAACAATTGCTTGTTTTCAGCATGGCGTTCAACAGGCAAAACATATTCATCAGCTGTTCATTTACGTAAACGTATGTATCCATCCGATATACACGTATCCAACAGCTACACGTGTATGTAATAGAGCATTCAGATTTTAACGCGTTTAACACATGAGATTTTGAAAGAAACGGATTGGATAGTGTAGTCCTGTACAATACCACCAAAGTGCAAACATAATACATACAAGAGCAAATATAATATATTCATATATATTATACCATAA
Source organism: Teleogryllus occipitalis (assembly GCA_011170035.1). Lineage (NCBI taxonomy): Eukaryota > Metazoa > Arthropoda > Insecta > Orthoptera > Gryllidae > Teleogryllus > Teleogryllus occipitalis. The sequence goes on from BLKR01011011.1 coordinate 34,994, forward strand.
CAAAGACATTGAATTCGACTTATGCAAGTTATGATTTTTTCTGCAAAAATTCTCACGTGTGCTTTGCGTAATTTAAAGAAAATGTTTTTTCTCAACGCCACATCCCACTTGTTACGAGTATAAAAAGGGCAGCTGGACGTCTGCGGTGTACAGTGGCAAAGGTAAGTGTTGCAGCACTCTCCCACTAATGCGTATCTCATAACACGCGTGGCGCATTGCACTAAGCTTCCTGGTTCACGAAATTCACTGCCAAATTTGAGGAAGAAATTCGGCGCGCAGATACAGTATGATTATGGTCGTATTACGTACTCTCGCCGAGACCTGCAAATTGTGGAGCCTTACCTACACGCAACCATGAGATGAAGGTCCCTTGCGAATTAGCACTTTTCAATCAGGTATTTTCCTGGAGGCCTTCTGCTTTTGATAATCTATATTCCACACGAGGATGTCTAGAGAGAAATTCACGGAAATTGCGTTTGTTTGCGTATCACATCTACTCACAAAAATATCAATTTCTTTCGCTGGATTCAAATTCGTAATTATTGGTTAATACAGAAATACTGCGGCAACTGCAGCAACAAATGGTGCTACAACAAAACATACTTTCTCGCATGACTTAACTTTTGCAATTTTACAGATAGTACAAAGATTATGAGAACTTGGCCTTTTTTAAAGTGTTCTTTGCTCTATCCGAAAATATTAAAACATTAGTCTTTTTTTTGAGAAAATAGTGTCGTTTTTGAGAAAATTGCCTAGCCTTCACACGCAAAATTATGTAAAGTATACTCATTATTTCATAAATTGTACCTGATCTTATGTGAAGGTATGTCTTTGAAGAATAGATTTCATTAATCAAAAATATCTATCTTCAATATTGCATTTGTAGGAAGACGCTGAAAAAAATTGAACTTTTGCAATTTTCGAAAACTTAGAGATTTCAACGAAAATGAAACATGCTCAGTTTCATAAGTTTTATTGACTTTTTCGATAGCGGGGTTTCGCGATACGAATTTTTCTGTCGAAAAATTCGCCAAATTTTGCTGCAGCATTAAAATACTTTTTCTTCCTATGTAAACGTACTAAGGGGAAAACACTTGAAATTGGACAACGGCAACAGCCGACGTTTCTAATTTACATTTTGTAAAATGTTCGCATGTTTTGATGTCTACCAATGAGTTCGTGTCGTGTTTTAAATGCGGAAGTACTAACATAAATTTCATTAATCTGAATTATGGTATTTAATTCAAAGTGTAAATTGAATTATCGCAAACCTGCTTTCATTGCAGGGTTTAATCAGGAACATAAATAATGTATATAGCAAACCCAACAGGAACACATTTTTATTATGTTCTCCTATTTTCGGTTTCACGTTAATTTTATAAATTGACCAGACTTAAGAGTATATCAGCTTCTATTTTAAAAAAGGAGTTTTAGAAATACATAGGGATATATAAAGGGAAATATAAAACTACAATTTTTTGTATAGATTTAATGACTTGGAGGTCGACTTCATTGGGCATTCAAGTGTCAGCATTGTTAGTGGAAATGGGAAATTCTCTAAAAATGAGAAATCTAGCTCTCATTCATATGCTACCATTCGGTACCCATAAATAATATCGTCTTTGTCGACTAGCTAATTTCGGAGGTGAGCGTAAGTAGCACTTTTATGTAAGTCAGTACTTTTAAGATTTTTGTATTTATTGCATTTATATTTCTTGAATCTAAAATAAAGAAAAAAGGGCGGAAAAATTAATTTGGAAAGCATGAAAATTAAAGCGTAAATGATTGCTAAAAAGAATTATCACGTGGTATTCACTGAAATATTTGTAAATTAGAACATGACAGTAAATTTATGTCATTATTTCGCATGTATTTACACAGAGCACTGTTAATTGAGCCATTACTGAAATTATCTATTGCGACGATACTAAATATGTACGCGTAGGCTTCCGCGGCTCGAGTCGATGACTTCTTCGCTGTCCGGGTGACGCCGCGTAGTGGGCTGAGAGGCCTCTCAGCCCACTACGCGGCGTCACCCGGACAGCGAAGAAGTCATCGATACTAAATATGACCTTATATTGAATACAAATCTTGCAAGGCGAAAATAAAAGCACTGTAACTAAATGTGTAACACTGCGTTATTCACTGGGATTTCAAATCTGCTTCCAAAGCGTTAAAGAACATGTTCACAGTTTTCGAAGGGACTAAAAAAAGATTATCATTCAGTTACGCGCAGAGCTAGATTTTAATGACTTTTATGTTGTCTCTCATCTTTTCTCCCCTCTTCATCTTGGCACAATATGCCCCATAAGCATTTCCTAGACTCAATGTTCTACAATAATCCCTATAAACAATTCCAAATGAATTGGACTAGTGTTCATTCAATAGTGTCACATAACTAGTATGTAATACGAATACTCATTAACTTCACCTTTTAATAAATATGAAAACTTCACTTCTCTTTCCACACAAAATTAATTTATTACTGTCAAAATATTACAGCAGCAAAAACTAGGCAACAACGCGGCAGCATACACAATTATGAAACCAGGCATTGTGGATGAGAACTGAATACATTCTTCAAAAAATAGTCAACGCAGAGTTACAAAATTCCCTTGAAATGGCAATGTTTCAAGGTGTCCCGCGTGTCATCATGCCCCACTTTCCCTACATGACTCAACTGCGAGGCGCCCACTGTTGGAAGGCGGTTGCGAACCGAGAAGGCCAATGAAAAAACAAGTCTTAACATCTTCCGTGGTGAAGAAATGTAAAAAAATAAGCAGTTGTGGGCAAATTGACAGTTGTCGGCTGGAAAAGGTTATCTTCTGGCAATTTCTTTGTTCAAAGAGTGCGAGTGCTGCATGATCTCAGATCGCACGAGCATAAAATGCCGCTGACGTACATTCATCAATTCATGAAATACTTACAAAACGTCTCAGGAGTACTTTCCTCTAAATGCATTTAAAGACGCAATTATGGAATAAATATCTGAATACAAAGTGAGTAATAGCTTTTAGAAAGATATTATGCCATTCTGCGCAACAAACTTAAACTTTTTGTTTGCAACAAAGAAAATTTGCTTGACTCCAATAAGTAGGGGAATATGAAAGAAAACGTCCCACTTTTTGAATCTAATGATATGAACGTAACATTTTCTAACGTTAACATCCTCTTCAACTAGAAATTGGTATAAACATTTTACATCAGCAACTTTCTTATGATTTACATCTGGACGAGGGCGTTTTTCAGTAGTAACAATGACAAATCCTTGGTACTTGGTATACGATACAAAGTACAGTACGCTACAAATGGGCTTCCTCTATGATGATATGATATCAGAAATTATATCCAAGTTTTGAAGTGAAATCTTTATCCATTACAATATGGAATGGAGCTTTTTGATGTAGGAGCATCACCAACTCCTAGACTATTTATGTCATTATTATCACTAATTTTCTAATAATAATAATAATAATAATAATAATAATAATAATAATAACAATAACAATAATAATAATAATAATAATAATAATAATAATAATAATAATAATAATAATAATAATAATAATAATAAACATTTCGTTCAAAACAAAAAGTGATAATGCCTTCACTGTTGCAGCTACCTGCTTCTCACGTACTTTGCATAGCTTCTTGTAAAGTTGGGTATCAATCTCGGTTGTCAAGATATACAAATGAAATTTCAACCACTTGTAGTGAAGAACATTACTTTTTTTGATTTTCAATACACGAATATCTAAAATAAAACAGGACAAAAAAATCGAATAAAACCCAAAGAAAGTTTGGAGATAATGGAATAAATCTTGTTCCTATATGAAGTAAATTACTTCATCTAACACGTTGTGTAATCAGAATTCACGTTTTGTGCGTCCTTGATAACAAAAAATTGGTTTACAGCAAAACGTCTGTCTGTCCGTCTTCCTGCGGTCAACGGTGGTCTAAACTACTCAAACAATTTTCTTCAAAATTGACATTTCCCGATCGATCTGGACGATCTCGGGAACCTGAGCGTTTCGAATTATTTCGATTTTGCGGGTACTTTATATGAAGCTTTAGAATCTTTGGCAAATTTTTTCTAAAAAAGACTCCAAATATTTTTCGTGAAAGATTTTCTTGGATAGTGCAAACGGCAGTTAAGAATGTGCCGCAGGTCTAATTTCGTTGAACTCTCTGAATTTTCGAAAATTGTGAAACTTACAAATAATGCCAGAAAGTATGGGCTGTTGTAGAACCACTAGTTTTAATAAACGTAAAATCTCAATTTAAAGGTTTGGAGGAAGAAAATTATTTACACAAAAATATGATTTTACTGGACGAAATTTAGGTTTCAGAGGATTCCATAAAATCATTAGTTACAATTCGCTTTTTTGTATAATATTGTATTTTTCATCTTTTTTCTCGCTTTGATTCTGCGCACTTGCAGGTTTTATAAGGCATTCCGCGTATGTCATTTATGATGCGGTGGTAGATTGGCACATTATTTTGTGTTCTTTCCAGGAATTATGCTCCAGGGAATTATTTTTTTTCGTTCATTTTGGAATTAGGACATTTAGAAGTATAAAAAGGCACCGATATTCAATTGTCCAATCTCGTTTACTCTTGCAGTACTATTGAATGTTATTATTGCATTAGAATGTAAAACTGTATTCTGTTTGTATACAATAGAAAGAACTTCAAAACATAATGGGTGTTTAAAAAATTATTACTTTTTTGGTGCCTTTATGATTTCTCACAAGATGGGTATAATTTTCTTTGTTTATTTCACTGACATAAAATAATGAAAGATCGTCCGCGACGAAAAACAAGCCAGTTGTACGTAGGTTAACACTTACATGATTTTCAGGAGAAAAGCCCATTTAGGTGCTATAGAATGAGAAATACGCTAACTTGTGAGATGGTTATAAACTTTGAAGACTTGATGTGACTCCGGAATAACTGGTTTTCACCGCAAACGATACTTTTAACACTCATGAGTATGAATACGTTACACTATATGGTAATATGAATAAGTCTTGAAAGTCCATGTGCCAAAATTAGTCGTTTTCGAACAAATTGGTAAATTCATCACTTCGTAGAATATTAATTGGGAGATTGTAAACGAACAAGGTATCGTAATATTTCCCGCCACGGAATAGCTAGTCGACGTTTAGATTTTTTTACAATATTCAAAACAACGAAGGGTAAGCAAAAAACAAAATATTCTTTCATGGCCAATCACATTTACATTTTCTGTTGAAACATTTGCTGAGCATTCGTTCTTTAAACATGAATGAGAACAAGAGAGATTCAGTCTCACCTTACCGTAATTTGAGTTCACCAGCGTTTTAAAAACCACTTTCCCGACAACTTGCCCAATTTGCATATATTTCTGCACAATAGTGAGAACAGGTTTCATTCTAATATTTTCCAGACTGGATTGTTTGGCGAATTAAAACTCGTTTCATGTAACTTCTACTTTGGCATCGTCCGCTACTAATAATTTTTTATCTCATTTTCCTGTTATCTCCGTTTTACACTCAAGTTCAGTCTTAATAGGGTAGATGTTGTGACCCAATTTGATGCAGAATCCCATATAATTTCTGAAATAAATATTTTTACAACAATATGCATTTTCCCCCTCAACATCAATTCTTACCCTTCCCGTTATACGTCTCTCACCAATATTGCAATATTTCCCTTCATATATCTTTATCATATCGACCACACATGTGAACACATTTATTAATTGTTCATTTTATTCTTTTCAGTCTTTCGCGAATAAACTATAACTGACTACGATATTACATTGATATCTGAGTATTATGACTTGTACTCGATTATTAAGTTGCGAATAACGGTGGATTAATCGTGTTAAGTGCGTGCTTAGGGGTCCCATTGGTTACAAGTTCTCAATAAAGTGTATAGCTGAATAAGATGGAGAAAAATGCCCCTAAACCAAATCGATAATCGCGATGCTCATATGAAAGAGTAAAAAAATGCCGTAGATTCACAAAAAATCCACCTCCGAGTCTTGAAAGGGGTAGAATAAAATGTTAGTCCCTAGAGGGGCACGTCCAGCTTCTGAATCCATTCAA
>BLKR01011012.1:0-41014 GCA_011170035.1 Teleogryllus occipitalis
CCCCCCACGCCCACCCACGCGCCCGCCGCCCGCGCCCGCCAACTTCCCGCGCCCGGCCCACGCGCCCAGCCCCACGCACCCAGCCCCTTCACCCAGCCCCCGCGCCCTGACCCCGCGCCCAGCTCCAGCGCCCGGTCCCCGCACCCGTACCCGCGCCCACCTCGCCCCTACCCGCGTCCGCCTCGAGCCCGCCCCGCGCTTGCCGCTCTTCTGCGCCTGCGTGCCACTTCGTGAAGATCGTAGCGGAGCAGGAACCGCGCCTACCCCGCCCTCCCCGCCGGTTCAACCTTCACCGCTGCGCAGCCAACGACCCGACTGCTTCCGACCCCACTCTCCGCATCCCATAACCCTCACTAGTGCTCGCCCCCCTCCTTTTCGCATCCGTTGAGTTCCAGCCTTCGCTACTTGCTTCGTTAAAATTTCTAAGTTCCTTTTATGTTTTTTGCATATTGTGTGGCTGCACCACAGATTTTTTAAATATATTTATTAAACTTTTTGATAAATTAAAACTTGCTTGGTAAATATCCCAAACACAATCGTTTTTGGATTTAAATTCTTTTACATTATTTATTAAACCAAACGTGAATTTTTTATCTTTCACTTGACCAGCAACACGGCAAAAGGCACCACACTTTCCTTATCTACCTTGCACCCGCTTCCTGTACCACCAGAATCGATCTTCTTCACGATTCGACGCATAAATTGTCAACACTCATTAAATATCTAGTTCCTGAAAGTGTATATCACAAGTTTTTAAGTAACATGAGGTTCGACGTATGATTCAGACGAAAAAAATCCAGAAATTGAAACAGATAATGCTGCGACCAATAAAACCATCTACATGCTCTTAGAATATCTATGATATCGGCGATGACCCGATCCGCGTTGTTATATTGGTGAAGCTTTGCTTGGATCACTTCCCTGAACTAGAAATATAAATGGTCATTAATTTCCCAATGTTGTTCTGTTGTATTTTGTTCTGAGCGTTTACTTTGGAATGGGATGTGTGTTTGTATTCTGACAAACACGATGTGAACTAACCTTAACATTAGTTAGGTTTTATTATCATCACTGTTTCTACTTTTCACCTTTCCCAAATACACTTCCTTCGTAACACCTTGAGTCATCATTCACTCATTTCTTTCAGCTCACATACTTTCAACTGCTGTGCAGTTCTTCGCTCCTCCCCAAGCATTAGACACTCTTCACCTTCTCCTTCTCCTCCTCATCTTCATTTCCACGCGTCTCTCTCCAACCCCGCCCTTCCCCTACCCTGAAGAATCGGGCGCCGCATCAAAGCGAAGCAGATGGCGAAGTTGGCGGCGCGGTGGTGGCGGCCCGCGCACTCCGCCAGCAAACTTCGCTAGAGTCCGCTTCTTTTCAACTCGTCCCGTCTTATTTAAACACAAAAAGCCGCCGCCGCCGTCGCCGCCGCCGCCGCCGCAGCGCCAGCCCGCGCCTCTCTAATGGAAGCCAATCCCGCGATACTGCCGCGTGTATCACTGATGCACTTCTTAAAAAGTTGGCCGGGGCGCGCGAGAAGGCGCTGGCGAGGCCATGACAGGGGACATAGGGGGCAGCGACGACGGCGGGGAGGGATGGGGCGGGGTGGGGACGTCGTCGGGGAGGGAGGAGCGGGCGGTGCAGGAGTGGAGGCGGGAGTGGTCCGAGGGCGCATGGCGAAGACTGGCGGGAGGGGCAGGAATAGGGAATGGGAATAGGATGATAGCGGGGTGAGGGCGAGGCTAGGACGGGGCAAGGGTGAGGCGAGGGCGGGCCGAGATCGGGGACAGGGAGAGGTGAGGGCGGGATGAGGGCGGGATGAGGGCGGGATGGGGGAGGGATTGCGACTGAATGAGGGCGGGGTGAGGGCGGGGGTGAGGGCGGGGGTGAGGGCGGGGTTGAGCGCGGGGGTGAGGGCGGGGTGAGGGCGGCGCCAGGGCGGGGCCAGGGCGGGGCAAGGGCGGGGCAAGGGCGGGGCCAGGGCGGGGCCAGGGCGGGGCCAGGGCGGGGCCAGGGCGGAGCCAGGGCGGGGCCAGGGCGGGGCCAGGGCGGGGCCAGGGTGGGGCCAGGGCGGGGCCAGGGCGGGGCCAGGGCGGGGCCAGGGCGGGGCCAGGGCGGGGCCAGGGCGGGGCCAGGGCGGGGCCAGGGCGGGGCCAGAGCGGGGCCAGGGCGGGGCCAGAGCGGGGCCAGAGCGGGGCCAAGGCGGGGCCAGAGTGCGGACAGGGCGGGACGAGGGAGGGGCGTGGAGAGGACGGGACGAGTGCCGAGTGAGGTCAGAGGTGGGCAGAGCGGGGTCAGGGCGGGGGAGGGGGTGGGAACGGGGTGGGTAGTGGGCGGAAGCGAGGGGGGCCAGAGAAGAGGCACAAGAAAGAGCTCTCGCCCCGCGCCCTAATGTCGTTTCGGCGGAGTTGGCGTCGCCGCGACGGAATTGCCGCGGAAGCTTCAGGCCACCGCCGCCGCCGACGACTAGAACGAGGACGACGACGATGGCGGCGTCGCTGACGGCGAAGTCGCGTCGAAGGGTGGAGAGGATCGACTCAGGAGGTATAAGAAGCGAGAGGAGGGTAGAGAGGTAAAGGGTAGTGCCTTTTGCGGTGCCACAGGACAAGTGAAAAGAGAAATTTTCGGTTTCGTTTAATGAATGGTGTATATGCATTTAAATTCTAAAACGAACGTAGTTGGGATATTTAACTATCAGATATACACATTTTTTAGCATGATTTATTTTCAATTTATCATTTCGATTAATAAATAATAACAAATCAATGCTGCGCCCACAATATGCAAAATATTAAAAAGAAACCAATATCTTCGCGTTAATGAAACGGATCGACAGATGTATCAATTTCGCAGACTTCAGTAATAAAAATATGTATCATTGACTCTGAACTTTTCATAAGTACTATTCATCTCTTGGTTATATATTATAAACTACCCTAAAAAGAGATAGAAATATAAAACTTATCAATTGGAAGAATACTAAAATACTAAAGTTTGATACAAATCATCGTCAAACGTCGTGGAAATAATCACTAATGAAACACACATATAAATGCAGCAATTCATCGTAAATTGATTTCGGAAAGTCGATTAATGTGAACTTATTGGCAGTATTTTGTATTTCACTGACACAGAAAATCAAATTCAACAATTTGCTACCATCGTGACTTTTATATTCCTTCCAAATATTCACCAAAATATAACAATAAGTCAGTTTATTCTGGAATCCCAAATACAGCAGACAATTTGCCCCGCAAATATTTGATTTGACCTGTTCGAATAAGCCATCAGAGAGAGACGTTCACCGTCAACAGCCACTCAAATAAGACGAAAACACAATTTCCCACAGCAGGAACCACTCGATTATACGCTTTATTACTCGCGCCGAGTGAGTAAACGCGGGGCCCAACCGAAGGGCGTCGGCGAGGCGGGGGATCTACACGGCCACTTCCGGACATTCACTTGTTTGGAGACCGCGGCCGCGCCCTCCCAAGGAGGGTCCGGCGAAGGGCCGGGCGGCGGCCGCGGGATGAGTCACTGACCAGCGCGGCGAAGGGCGCGTAGGGCGGGCGGTGGTTGCGGAGGGTGCATCGGAGGGCGTGGCGCAAGCGAAGCGCCCTTAGGGCGCAGGGCATTAGCAGGAAGAAGGCAAGACGGAGGGCCCTCCCTTCCCGGGGAGTGTCATCGTGAGTCGGCGTTCTGGTGAGGCTGCCGAAGGGAATTGTGGTATGCTCTTGGGCGATCGTGAGGTGTGCGAGTGGAATGTCTTTTACTTTTTTCATCCGGCCTTCGCTTGTTTTTCTTTTCTTCCTTCCCGTTTTCCAAATTCTCCTCATTCTGGCGACAGCCTCACAGTGACATGGCTCTCGGTTTCTTTGCACAAATAGGGAGGATTATTTTCCAACAAGAATCATTGGTTCTATGAACTTACTTATAGTTAGATATTAGGATAATTTAGGTCAATATTGGCAAAAATCCATTAATAGTGACATTATGTTGACCAAAGCGTATATGTGCTAAGATGAAATGAAATAAATATGTCTAAATATTTCTGATAAGTATACGGATAAGTATCGTATAATAAAAATATATATTTCAGACTTCAGAACATACACAACCTCTAATCTTCCTTTAGAAGATTATGCAAAGTGGCAAAAAGTGCACGCTGCCGAATACGCAGGAACCGTAATAGATTAACATTAGCAACGTCACGCATCGTGGCCTTGAGGAACACCAGGAGTACCGCGAACGGTGTAGGAGGAAGACAGGGCGGCGAGGGCGGCGAGGGCGGCGAGGGCGGCGAGGGCGGCGAGGGCGGCGAGGGCGGCGAGGGCGGCGAGGGCGGCGAGGGCGGCGAGGGCGGCGAGGGCGGCGAGGGCGGCGAGGGCGGCGAGGGCGGCGAGGGCGGCACGCCCGACTGACACCGCGCACGGGGCGACATTAATTACATGGCGAAGGCGGAGGCGGAGGGCCGAGGAAGAATGCAATAAAGTCGAGGACAGCAATAAGGCGGGCGCGGTGCCGGTGTTGCCAGAGAAAATATCATTACTCCTCCTGGAGCCGTCGCCCGCCGTCCGCCTACGTCGCCTCCCACTCCGCCCTCCGCCCCTCCGCCCCTCGCCCCGCACGACGTCTTGCATCCGCCCTGCCCTTCCGTCGCCGCAACCGCCCCGCCGCTTCCGCACCGCCTACGATATAGAGACCGGAATGAGGTCCCGGCAGAGACCTCCGCGACGGGGAAATAGAGTGGTAACGACGGTGGTAAGATGACATCTGCGACGGCAATGGTGGTTGTGATGTAAGAGGGCAGGATTAGAGAGAAATGATTAAATGATGAGCAATGGTGTGTAATTGAATATAGTAATAAAAGTTGTGGATGGTGCATGGAATTTGTGTATGAATAGATATGATTACGTAGGGACGGTGCAGTGTAATGTAGTATAAGTGATGATGTAAACAGTTAAGTATGATATTGTTTGAAGTACTGCATTTACACGCCATAAATTGTAATTCAACTAATACCAACTACTGTATTTTTGTAGTCAAGTCCTGGAAACTAAAATAACTAAAGCAACTATTCTAAATTTGTATTGTCGAGTCCTGGTAACTAAAAAGTGAATAATCTTGTTTCTTTATGTAGTAAGTGTGTCACTCTAACAATTTGGGTAGCACGTTTTATTGATCCTTGATACCGAAAAATCAATTGACGGCAATACACCAGACTGTCTGTGCTAAACGCTAGCGCCTGAACTGTTCAAACGATAGACTCCAAAATTAGTATTGACTCGTCGATTTAAACGAACTAATGGCCCTGCGAAATAGGTAGTTCCATTTTTGGAGGAATTTGACATGAAGCCTGGACATTTTCACAACATTTTCGAAAACCTTCTCCCATTTTTGTATTAAACTTTCTCCTCGCAGAGGGTAAAGGTCGCTTGAACAAAGACGAAGTTCTCATTTTTGTTGAAATCTGTGAATTTCAAAAATTGCATAAGTTAGAAACAATGCTAGAAATCATTAGTCTTTTTTAACCATTGAGAAAGTTGAGATAAGCTTCTCGACTGGTGGTATACTAGTAGCATGCCCGGCGAGTTGACTCAAGGGACCGGAGGTCGAATAGCAAAGCGCAGAGCAAAATGTTTTGATGTTTAGAATCACTTTTGCTGATTCTTGTAGAAGTAGAATATTACGATAACCATTCAAACTAATGCTAGAAATTATGTGCTGTTTAGGCATCACTCGCTAAGTTTGTGGATCTATATGTATATTTCCATGAAATATACCCAAGTAATAAAAACATAGAGGTGATTTTGATATTGATTGATTTATTGCGGTTTTAGGGCAGTTATTGCTCGGGTAATTGGCGTCTTTAGTTGGAAAAGGACAGGAACCGGGAGGTAAGATGGAGTGCAATCCAGGGTCCATTGTATAGAATACTTATTCCGTATACTGTCGTTAACAAACAAACTGCAGGAATTTCTGACTAAAGTCGTCGGTCGACGACTTTGATTTCGAGGGTCGTTACCAACTCACTGATAAAGCCACGGCTACAACGGAATAAAAGTATGAAAATTGTCCTAGAAATTTTAAACTAATTAATTAATCATTTAATTATTTTTAACCAGAAACGGTGCTTTTTAACTAGCTTAAAGGCGAATTTTTCATTTTTGCTTTACAAACTTCCAGAGATTATGGCAAAGAAAAAATGAATTTCGTGTATTTGTGTAAGAAACATCTAAAAGAAAAAATGAAAAAAGAAAATAACAAAGAGACAAAAGATATGCATTTCCAAGATTTTTTAACGTGGCTTCCCAACGAGAAAAGGTTTCCGACCCCTGAGCTGGACCGAGAAGAGAAAGTGTGTGACCTCCTGGCGTGCGCTGCTAGATGCCCGCCCCTGCGTCGTTGCCTGGCGAGGGGCCCCTCCCGAACGCCATCTGGCGGCGCGGGGGCGTGTCTGACGCAAACACGCTCCTTGTACTGCTGGCAGCTCTCCGTGCAGGCGCCTGCCGAGAAGGAGAGGAATCTTGAGAGCAGCGCAATACCCTGGCTCGGCAATGCTTCTCGAGGAGTCTCGAGTGCTCTGTCCCCGCGCGTAGCCTTCTCCACGAGGCATGCGCAGACCGGGAGCGGTAGCCCAGTGCATCAACTGATGTCACTGTAGCGTTATTGATGGTGGCAGGATTTTCGACACTAGCTCTTCAGCTAGGTCGAATTCAGTCCTTGTCTGGAGGAGAATTCTAGCGACCGGCTGCTCTGATCGGTAGTTTTGCGTGGTTTCTCCAATCAACACCAGGCGAATGCCGGAGCAGTACCCTAACAAACGGGCCACGCACCGCGCGCGATGCTTCCTACCTTTTCTTTGCCCTATCCTCTCCCCTTACACACACATACATTCACACTAACACACACACTAACATGCACTACCCTACGACATATTCCGGGAGACCGGTCGGGAACTTAGAGCTTGTCCCGGCTGGGGCGGTGCCTTGCTGGTGGGAGAGTCATGTTTAGAGGGAAACCCCGCAAGCCGACGGTAGGTTGGTGTCGGATCTTGCCCTCCAGTGGGAAAAGATCACCGCAATGTCTCGAATGCATGCACTACACTTACGAGACTAATGACCTAAGCTGTTGACGCGCCCGGAATCATCAACCAACGCATGCGCAGGTTGCTTTTCATTAGGTCCAGCCCACGGCTACGTTACCGAAAGACTTACGCCCATCGTCTCAACGTAATATTTTACTGTTATACCACTACAACGGGACACAGAGAAAAGTCGCTTAAAAGGATTTTAAGGACCGCTGACCACTAAGTAAGAGTATTTTTATTTTTAATTTTAAAAAACTCCGTTATTTGCTCATCAATTAAAGAATGTTAATAACTATAACTGATTTCAGAGTTCGTTTTCAATAAATATTCTAACCTATATAATAGGTAAAGAGTTTACTTTATTTGAATGAATTTGAATTTCAGGTGAATTGACTACAGTGTATTTGTTACATACAATAATATACAATTAAATTGTAATTAAGAAATTAACCAATGATCGTCATTCATAGTAAAACCTGCCGAGTTTATATTCACCACACTTATTCATTTGAAGCATGTAACATATAAGCGAAGAAATATGTTGGGATAATGGTTTAGGGACACCAAAATTTACAGATCGATGAATTTATAAAAATTGGATTATAATACATATGTTATGCATATTTATTAATGGATCCATTCTCTTCTCTTACCACTCGCTGATTTTGGAAACATTCTTAGTTGCAATTCTTAAATACAGAAAGATTCATATCATCTGGTTATGTAATGTATTTTTCATATCTTAACTATTTGATATTTTTATTTTTACTTAACTCGTATTTTATGAAAATTCATCGATTTCTTAGGACACAAATTTACTAGAAGTAAAGATTATGTTCATAGTTATAGATTCTTGAATTGGTCAACATATTTTTGACTAATAATATTTTCTAAACTAACAAGAAACACTGATGATTGAAGGTATACGATTGACTGTATACAATTGAAGATGTATCTTTTCGACAAATACACCTATTAATATTATCCGTAACTCCATTTACAATACTCGTGTATATTAAAAAAATGCGATAATAATTCAGGGCTCAGGACAATCAAAAAGAAAACGGGTAACCCAATTCGGTAAAATAGATGCAAGTAAACCAGCAAGTTACGCTGATTGAAAATATGTTAGTTTCAATTTACAAAAATTGCAGCTAATTAAAATTTATTTTCGTTATTATTTAAGTCCTCGACATTTTGTTATTTTAATGATCTAGAAAATTAATGCTAACTACAAACTATTTCAGTGAAAATGAATATTATATAAAGTTAATGGCGTGAATTAAATTTCCAGCCAGCGATGTCCTCTTGCACGTACTTTTTGGCAAATGGCACACAGGTCATTTAACGTCACTCTGGGCAAATGTAGATGACACTGGTAACTATTTATATTCTGATAAACGTAAATCACCAGAAACGATGTGAGCAAGAGAGAGAAATAAAATTTCGTGTTTAACATTCAGTTCCATTTAACGTATGCCATTGTCCTATTCAAGCAATATAGTTTTCCCGACTGTTTTGAAAGTTTGGCAAAAATAGACTATTGCTTGTTTTTATCAAATAAAACTTAAATATTTACTCATATTTAAAATAGCTTAAAGTTTATTAAATGATTATTGCCAATTGACATTTTAATATAATCAATAGAAACATTTCGAATTTGATGACAAAAAGAAACACGAATAGAAAAAATGTAATTAACAAAGTGGAATACAATGAGAATTGTTTTAGTTCGTTCCGCGTTTTAATGTGTAATTTACACTAAAAATTGATTATCTGCATTATAAATAACCCTCAAATTGTTTTTGAGAAAGAAAATATCACAGACTTTGGGCAAATTCTAAGAAGAGATGAAAAATTAAGCAAAAGAATGATATAAATGTGAGTGGTAAAAAGAGTAAAATTAGATCAAGAAAGATTAATTATATGATCCAGAAAAGAAGAAAAGCTAGATGAAGGAACGTAGTGATAAATGAAAAGGAAAGACGTAGAGAAAATGCGAATTTTACTTCTACACTTACGACAATTTATTGAGTACAACTATGTGAAAATGGATGTTGGGGTATTCCATACAAATGAACTTCGAAGCCCTGTGATCGATCTCAATGAAAGTTGACACATCTACGTGTATTTTCATGGAGAAGGTTTTTATGCTGCTCATGTTGTAACTTCAGTAGATGGCGCTGCAACATAAGATGGCGCTTAATTTTTATTCAATTTCCATGTCCATTGAGCTCCACCTGGGCTTCATTGATGGTGGGCGTTGCCGTGTGATGCAGGGCGAGGGCGAAGTGGAATGACTGGCGGCGAGAGAGAAAGAGAGAGAGAGGGAGAGAGACAAAGACACAGAGAGAGGCAGATAGAGACAGAGTGAAGGACAGAGAGAGACACAGAGACATACAGATGCAGAGACAAAGAGACAGACAGGAAGATAGAGGCAGAGGGAGAGACGAAGAAAGGGAGAGACGGAGACAGAGAGAGACGGAGACAGAGAGAGAGAGACGAAGGCAGAGAGAGACAGAGAGACGAAAGCCGAGAGAGACGGTAGCAGGCAGGGGAAAAGAGGCGGAGACAGACAGAGAGACGAAACGAGAGAGAAAGAGAGAGGGGACGGAGACAGAGAGGGGGACGAAGAGGGAGACGGAGTGGGAGAGAAGGAATGAACAAGAAAGAAAAGGACATCTGCCGTATTCCGTTAGTATTACATATAAGTGCATCAAGTACTTATTATCTTTAATTGACATAGTAAAAGGTAATAAGAATAAAAGAAAATGAGAAATGGGGGATGAGAAAATGATATTAAAACGAAAGTCTTCAAAACTAATGGCTCAAATATACTTTTAAAATCACTTTATCTAGCAATATTACTTTCTAAGGAAGTATATTGTAGTTCAATTGCTGTGGGTTCTTCATTTTTTTAATTTAATAAATTCAAACGTCTAATTATTGAAAATAATTTTCTTCACAAGCATTGATTGTTAAGATCTCTTTGCACATTAAATTTCTTCACATCCCGTTTTTACTTTCCCGCCTACTAAGCATACATAGTGTTATCTCGCACACTAAGCATTCACATTACGTAGTAAAGAAAAAGAATTGTAATGCTGGGAGAGGCACTACTACTTTTCGACATTGTTGTGGACTCTGGTAACGAAAAAGTAGATATATTTTATTTCATTTCTTATAAAGCACTGGAAGTTCAGCGACACCTTATTAAGCGAACAACCCTCCTAAGGATATTCTTTTTCTCAGATCGTAAACGGTCATTTAACAAAAGACCACACAGATAATACGGAAACGCAAAATTAAAAAGTAGTGCTAGCAGAGCACATACTTAAAATTCAAGGATAGAATACAGAATACAGAAGTGCAACGACAATAAGATATGTGCCATTTGTTCAAGCATCCTGTACTCCATCAAAGCAAAAATAATAAAAAAGACACTGGAGTCTTTTTCCAGAAAAAAATATAAATTGCATTAATATCAAGCGAAAATTACGCAATAAATGGTGTTTTTTAAAACGGTTCAAGATAAAATTTCAATATCAAGTGATCTCAAGAAGGGACTACTATTCTATAGTAGAGTGTGCAACAGCGCTAGTGCGCTGTTGAAAATTGAAGGGGAAGACGTCGGCCATTTTTATGGCAAGACGCGGCGTTTGCATTCAAAGAACATAAGATACTGATAATTGTGTTGTGCTTTCGTATGATTTTTCGTGTTAATTTTCCAGTAGGAAAATGGTGATGTCTTGTGCCGTTTTTGCGTGTACAAACAGATGCTCGAAAGGCTGTAAAATGTTTTTACAAGTAAATCTTATAATTTCAATTGACTAACCTATACTTACTAATGCATACATGTACGTACATTACGTTCATGAATATAATGTTCTTTCTTTATTTGAACTTCTTATTTACTTATCCTATCCTGCAACTAAACTATATTAGGCTCAAATGGTAAAGAATTGACTGTCTACAAGAGTGATGTATTTGCTTTTAGTATTTATTCTATTAAAAAATGCAAAATTAGTGTATAGAAATACGTAGGCAATAACAAAATTTGAAAGCAAGTCATTTTATGCACAGAACTGTTTACAGTGAAAGTAATTTAAAGATCAATTAGTTCAGTCCCCAGTTGTATAATATAAGTATGTTTTCCACTTTGGGATACACCCCCCTAAATCCTTATGGCACACACTAAAAAAATAATAATGTCATAGAAGAACGATGTAAGGTAATTTTCCTCCAATCTATTCCTTTCAGTTTCTGTCTGAGGAATGAAAATCATTTCTTCAGTAGACTTTTCCAATTATTTGTTATCATGATGCTTGTAAGTGAATCAAAATGTGTACTAATTCATTTTCATGCTATGATTCTTTCATTGTTTTAAATTACCTGTCTTACTGTAATTTACTATTTGAATGATATTTTGGTTTTGTGCTTTTGGCTGTTTAAAATCATGGCAGCTGTTCTCATTTTAACTATTATTTATAAGAGGTAAATAGTTGTAGTACAATAGTTCCAAAGGGACTGGTCTACCAAAAAAAGGCCAATATAATTCAAAAGCAGGACTGGTGATTCTATCCCAGGATTGCTGCACAATATTAACAATAGTTAACAAAAATCAATGTCGTTTATGTTTATAATAAATACAGGCCCGTTCGATAGGGTAGTCTACGACTTCAGTATTGGTAGGAGAAAACACGAGAAACTACCGATCCGATCAGAATCGACAGCGGCTGAATTCGACCAGATATAGCTAGTGTCGAAAATTCGCCATTGTCGGAACTCAAATCCTAGAATTTTCGGTTAAAGTCACTGCAAAGAGAGTGGCAATACTGCCTGTGAGCTCAATTCAGAAGGTATATTTACATCAAGATAGTGGCTTCAATTCAAACTCTCGCGCAAATTTGCCATACAAATGGCGTCTAGTTGCTACTTCTATTTGATAGCGCTATTCCGTAAGACGGCTTACCGGATAGTATGGTCTTGAGTGATTTAGAACAGATTTTATTATGAATATAAAACTCTATCTTCAATATCATAGTTTTGCAATGTTAATCTTTATTTTTTTTTAATACAGACATTTCACCGAAAATGGGAGCTATGCCATTTAATTAAGGGTCTAATGCTCCATCCAAAGCAAAAATTTAAAGAAAAAAAATTAAAGCTGGTTTTAAAACAATGTTTAAAACCTGTATCTCACGCAAAATTATTCAAAATCAACCCATATTTTCTAAAAATTGTACAGAATCATATTTAATGGTCTGTCATTGATGAATAGATTTCATTAACTATAACATGTATCATCAATACTGTAATTGTACGAAGATGCAGAAAAAGAAGTTTTGCAGATTTCGAAAATTGAATTTTCAACAAAAGATAAATCTGCGCCTTTTCTAAGCATCCTTTGCTCTAACCGATGAGAAAAGGTTTTTTAAAGGAGCCATTTTTGGGGTAATTCCGAAAATGTTGAAGTCTCATATGAAGTATCTAAACGAAACTATTCAATCTCGCAGGACGTTGAGATCCTACAGATAGATAGGAACGGTTTAGACGCTAGCGTTGATTACAGAGAAACGTTTTGCCATCAGCAAGTTTTTTAATATCAAGAACCCACAAAACATAGATTTTGATTACATAAATGTTAGAATAAGTAATTGACTACACATATAAACAAAGTTTATCCACTTTTTCAATATCAGAATCTCATAATACGCGATTTTTTTGGTCGAAATTCGCCAATTTTTGGCGCAGTTTAAAATGGTTTCTCTTTACCATGTACAAACGTTGTAAGCGAGAAAAAACAGGAGACCTTCCTACCGCATTTTGATTTTACTCCACTTTCCGTCGAATAGAGAAGGAAGCAACACAATGTGTCACACATTTCCGTCCCACCGCTCGTCGCTTGTATGGTCTTATCAGTAGGGTAGCCAACAATGTTTATGTAAAAGGTCGATAACACTCGAGAATAAAAAAGAAAAAAAATCAACACATTTGTGTTTTATAAATATTTAATTTATACTAAAATCAGCTCTATTTCCTTCTTCTCTTAATTTACGATTGAAGTGAAAAGATTCTTTCACAAAATGCAGAAGAACATGATTTTCTACAGCCTAGTCTCTTTTTTATTTTAGTCGCTAGACAGGGACACTACCATGCATGCGAGTGTCCAGGAAAAGGATATTCATGTTTTGTATTCTAAATTCAATATAAACGATACAATGCATATGTTAGTCATGTGATAAAATAAATGACAACAAATGTTAAAAAATTAATAAAAGGGAATATTTAAAATACAAAGGAGGACGAGAGGACAATTGAAGTCAATGAAGGACTGTCCCAAACAGCTGGCAACCCTAGATGCAACACAATGTGTCTCACATTTCCGCCCCACTGCTCGTCGCTTGGGTAGTCTTATCAGGCAATGGTCACGGCTGCACTGTGCAGTCGCTGGAGGCGAAGCGAACAGCTCGTTCATTAGTACATAATGAACGACTAATTTGATTAATAATTAAAGGTAAAAAAAA
This sequence comes from Teleogryllus occipitalis, assembly GCA_011170035.1. Classification (NCBI taxonomy): domain Eukaryota; kingdom Metazoa; phylum Arthropoda; class Insecta; order Orthoptera; family Gryllidae; genus Teleogryllus; species Teleogryllus occipitalis. The sequence goes on from BLKR01011012.1 coordinate 13,621, forward strand.
ACAAATTCAATACACAAATGTCATTACAAAACATGAGTCGATAATAAAAGGAATAAAACACTAAAAAATTAACGAGAAAACGTTACAAAATATAATTAGTGGAAATTTCAAATAATTAATTAACTCGCAGATGGAACGGTTGCTGGGGAGAGGCGCACGATGAATAGCTTCCAGAGACGGCCACTGGGCATAAACAGACGAGTGGCGAGGGGCGCTTTCATCAACTTCAGCCCTATATTTTTGTACTCTCGCTCTCTCTCTCTCTCTCTCTCTCTCTGCTTCTGTAAATCGTGTGCGCGTCGTTTATATTCATTGTTTTTCACGCGTTTAAGACTCACATAACAGTTGTGCCAACTTTAACTAATTATTCGCGGTTTCCAATGGTTATTCTGAAAAGCCTTTCAAAGCATGGTTATTGAAATTATTTCAAGGAAAATAAATTTAAAATTTTGTACCTTAATGTGTCCACACAGTTTCATTCAGAATTTTCAAATATTCGTATTAAGTCTGCCTGTCTGCTTGCTTGTGAACGTGGGTGCAATAAAGTGAATCCTATTATTTTAAAGCAAAATTTTGGAGTTATCACTTTTTTAAAGGTCATTAAATTTTTCAACTACTTTACTCTTACATTTTACAATATATAAATTGATGAAAAGTTGTCGTAATGTTGTCACACTGCAGAATACAGGGAAATATTTTTCAGTACCAAATACATTTCATAAATTGATTCAATTTAGTATTAATATACTAGAAATAATGTAGTAATAATCTCAATAGTATTTAATTTCGGTTTTAAGTAAAATGCGAAACATCATACAGTACATAGTTTTAATGTTCATTCTTTTAAATTATTTTTCCTTTTAATTATTATTGGATTGAAATTGCTTTGTGCGTAACTAGAACACAAAGTGAGTTTATAGCGTACAATTGAGATGTTAAATGAGGAGCAGAGTCCGGCATTTTGAAACGAGTATGCCAAAGTCTAATTCATACAAGATGCTTACATTAATATATAGTACGAATTCATGAAAACTTACAAATACATACTCTTGGAACCATTCTCAAAACATGCAGCTGCAGACTAGTTGCCTACCCCCAGTATTTCAATCATTCAGCAATACCCGGTTTCTTGAGTACTAGTTGTGTTAAATAGTTAAACCATACCACGAAGTATCATGAATTAATCTTAAGTCAAAATTAATAAACAGTGAAAATAAGATTAGGTTTTCATGCGTAAGTTCTGAAAAACTGTGTTTTTAAATGATTGCTACTAATGATTTTACATTTCGGTCAGAAATTTCCTACGGGATTATTCAACACAAGTTAATACTTAGTAATATTTTACATCGTGAGAAATGCCACGTTTTATCCCTACCTGAGAATTTAACTTTTTCTCGTCTTATTTCATTATACTTCTTTCATTGTACTTCTAAGACTATGTACACGCTGCAGTCTTAACCCAATAAGAAGCGAAGACCGTTTTGGATGTGGAAGGTCACTCATACGTAAACACGGAGCAGATAGTAACGAACTTGAGCACAATCGCCCAACGTGCGCAGCTTTCAAAACACCCCAGACGTAAAAAAATGAAACTGAAAGCATTTAATTTCGTAAATAAATAATTAGTGTTTTAGCGAGAAAGAATTCTTCATTAGGCGCCGGAGTAATGTCTCCTCAAGCGCAAGCAGCTTGAGACAGGGAGAGCTCGGCGCAGCTTTGCCTCTCGAGGAGCCACCCAAAAAGAAATTCCGAAGTGGGAGGCTGAATATTCGCCGAATACGAATTGCGACCGACGCCAACGATAAAAGGGAATATTAAATCCATGTCTCAAACAGGAAATCTGAATTACGCAATGCGGAAAAACTCAAAGGACGTTCAAACAAATTTATCTGATAACAAACCATTTACTACCTTTTAGAATGTCGCATAAATCTGCTGCCTCAGCCAGTACAAGGCGCTACAGATCGTTACCGCCAGACGTAGAATCACGATAGCAACTTTATGTTCACGCAATACCAAGACGATAACAATTAAATTTTCTTGTGACGTTAAAAGTATTCTACTGAAGCAGGCGCTTGATTTATGAGCCAGTTTTCACATCGCAAAAAGAAACTCATTGGATTTTATCAATAAGATACGTCTTTCATACCCTTAGCGAAGTTGTAGAATCATGAGTAAGAAATGCCAACCGAAGCAATAACGTTCCTTCTAAAAAGTCAATAATAGCGCTTTTTTTAACAGAACTCTTTTTCAGTATTAACGAAGTCCAACTAGGTTGAACGTTATTAAAATAAAAATTGAAACAAGTTACTCGGGAGAAGAGAACTCGCTGCGAAGAAACATTATTCTGAGACATTTTGTAGAAAATTAATGTGTAATAGAAGAATTGAATTCTCCCCCCCCCCCCCAGCTGGGAAAGAAAAACGTCATCTCCCATGATAACTATACGTACGTGATTAATAATCGTAGCACTTGACGCGCCCAGATATGTCATAATAAACCAATCAACCTTAGAAAGGATTTATGAGTAAAAATATTTTATTTTAAAATGTTTTGAAAATTATTTTAGTTGGAAAGTGGATGAGTTCAACAGCGGGTTGGGGGAGGTAACAGGGCAAATAGGTTGTGATTCGATAGGTCGGGAATACACTAGAAAGATAATTGTAGGAGGAAAAGGCGGAAATACACTTTTTTCTGTCTAATTGATAATGTGATAAATGAACACCCGAGCAAAGTGAGAAACTTCAATCAATAAAAATTATAAATTTTCTTATATTTTGTTTCCTCATCACGTGAAGAAAGTATAGCTATTTGTATTAGTGTGAACCATATTTACACATATCCCGGGCAAAGTCATATATGCCAGATATCTAATGAATTGTAGTGAATTAATTCGCGAACAATGCCAGTTCTCTTAAGTTATTGTACTAACGATCATCCGACATTACTCTCATACAACTACACAAATAAGACATTCGCTTCAATCTTTTGACGAACTTTTCTGAACGCTCTGCTCGCCGAACAACCTCCTCAAAAATCACCCAAAAGCATGTTATAATAGGAAAGAGCGTGAGATTCAGCTTAGTAAACAACCTTGAGAGTCGAATGCTGTCACTTGAAAGGACAGAATCTAATGTCTAATCTCAGGACGCGGCTTCAAACCTGTGCAACGGAATTGTGACACTGAAATGACGTTCTACTTCGTTGATTGATTGATTAATTGATTTTTTCGTGTTTCCGCGCGTGTCAACTGCTTTGGTCGTTAGTCCCGTCAGTTAAGTGCATGTCTTTTTCTCAGGAGATGGCGGTGATCTTCCCCCACTGGATGGCGAGATCCGGCGCCGACCTACCGTCGGCTAGTGGGGTTTCCCCCTAACCAGAACTCTCCCACCAGCGGGGCACCGCCCCAGTCGGGACAAGCTCTAAGCTCCCGACTGGTCTCCCGGAATATGTGGTAGTGTAGTGCATTTTAGAGAGTGTGTGTGTGTGTGTGTGTGTGTAAGGGGAGAGGATAAGACAAGGAAGAGGAAGGACAGATCGCGCGCCGTCCGTAGCCCGTTTGGTAGGATACTGCTCCGGCATTCGCCTGGTGTTGATCGGAGAAACCACGAAAAACTGCCGATCAGAGCAGCCGGTCGCTAGAATGCTCGTCCTAGCTGAAAAGCTAGTGTCGGAAATCCTGCCAGGACTCGAACCTAGGACCTCCCGGACAGAGGTGCTTTAGTGCCACCAGTTGATGCATTGAGCTACCGCTCCCGGTTTCTACTTCGTTTGGAAGAATCAACCTTTATCAACAGCAAGTAAGTTGCAAGCGGACGAGTACGTAGGAAATCTTTCTTATGAAGAATGCTTAATATAAAGTAATGAGTGGAATTACGAAGCAATAAGCTGACACAGCCATTCGTGGGACGCATCAATTCTCCAAAAACATAAACAGCCATCGATACTGAACGCGTGGTGACATCAGGTTGAACGACGGAGTATAAAAAAAATTACCACAAGGCCACTCCCGATGATTACGAAGGAAGAACATCTGACAATCAAAACTTATGCACGTGCACAGGTAATGTACTTTTCGTATGCGGACAATCTAAAGAAAAATGAAGAAATAAAAGAAGTGATCTCCGTCAAATTAATATTAAATTGACGGAAATGACTTCTTCTATTTCTTCATGTAATTAGTCAACAATTCTGCATGAAAATTCCCAAAATTAATGTAAAATGACCGTTTATATTTTGAAAACACATTGGAGGTGATTTAAGAGCTGTATTTTTATGCTACTATATGCACACTAATGTGCGTAACTGTAATTATTCCCCGAATTACTAAGAGTTGAAAAACACTTGTACGAGCACGCAAACGCAACTATGAGTTCTAATGCATTCGAGTGTATGAAAATGAGAATGTGCGTGTTAATGGCAACAGAATGGAGAAATTCAATCGAATGCTGAAGAAAAAAATTAAAAATTAGTATTATCAGTGAGAGAAATGTTAGATGATGATGATTGAATTGGTATATAAAAATAGTTTATTTACTTCCTTTTGTTTACGTTTTAATAACACTACAAGAAACATTTATTCCAAGAAAACTTTTAGATCAAATGTTTAATGTTCTCAAAAAGATCTTTCCTTAATGATTTAATTTTGAATTAATGCTTGCTAACAATATTCCCTGCCCTTCCATTACCATGTTATATTGTATTCGTTTCCATGATCGAAATTAAACTCAAATGAGTTAACAAATGTAGCTGGAGAGTTATGTATCTGTAGATTGTTGTAAGTGACTGTGACCTTCAATTCTACTTCTCCACATCCGGAGTGTGTTATCTTCTCGTTACCGGTTTTAATTGTACATTTATTTTATCTTAACAATTCTCCGTAAAGTAATACTACTTTCTACGAAATAAAATTGTTTTTTATATTTAATAAATATTGTATGGCAACGGCATTAATATTGTGAACTTTTCTACCAGCTGTTCCTTCCGCAAGGGCATAAATGACGACGATTTTTTTAATAATTAGTTCCACATTCATTATTTTGCTTCCATTTCTCAACTGCTCTCCACACCGACAGATAATAAAATGTGTTAGTTGTAGTTTATGCAAGTAGTTTATAACGTTAGGCTTTATTGCGTGAGTACATATTTTGAAAATGAGCGACGTTTGGAGCGAGTTTCCAAATTTGTTCGAATGACATAAAGCAAAATTATAAACGAATTGCACACGCTGTTTTTTGTATAACAGAATTATACATTTGTAAGAAATATCAAACCTAATTTTGCGAAGCAACTTTCTTGTGACTTCTCGCGTATTTGGCATCTGTGCAAAAAAATGGTGATTGGCTGTTCCGTCCACCACTACCTGCCCTAGATTCTCTCGCTGTGATTGGCTGAATGAGTGAAGACGCAATCATTCGTGCTATAAAATGTAATACATCATTATTTGTGCCATAAAATGCACTTTTATGAACGATTTCTTGCGATAGAAAAAGTCTTTTATAACGCAGGTATGCAAAAAAAGTGATTATAAGCAAGCCTGTTTTTTAAGAAAGCACTATAGTTTCTACGAAGCGATTATACATTGCTAATGTTGAGAATTTTAATGTGAACTTCCGATGAGAGTTGATTGACTAGAGATTCCGGGCGCGTCAACTAAGGTCATTAGTCCCGCAAGTATAGGGCATGTTTTTTTTCCTCGGGAGGTGGCGGTGATCTTCCCCTGCTGGGTAGTGATATTCGGCATCGATGTACCTGTCGGTTAGCGAGGTTTCCATTAACCAGGTATCTCCCACCAGCGAGGTACCGCCCCTGCCGGGACAAGCTCTAAGCTCCTGACCGGTCTCCCGGCATGTGCGGTAGTGTAGTGCATGTAAATGTGTATAAGTAAGGGATGAGAATAGAATAAGGAAGGGAAAGTAAAGAGGATAAATGAGGATAGGACAAAGAAGGGGAAGAATCGCGCGTGGTCCGTGGCCCGTTTGTTAGGATACGACTCCTGCATTCATCTGATACTGGTACGATAAACCACTTAAAACAACCGATCAGAGTAGCGGCAGCTAGATTTCTCCTCCAAAGACCATCTGAATTCAGTCTAGCTAGTGTCAAATAAACGTCTTCCTGCCACCGTCGGACTCGAACCTAGAATCTCCCGGTCCAAGACACTGCATGATATCAGTTGATGCCCTGAGCCACCTTCCGATGATAAGCGTTGAAAGACCGACCTCTCACTAAGAGTTAATACTATTCACTAAGAGTTCTATTAATTAAAGAAAGTCATAAAAGCTGAAGCAGTAATTCTTTAACTAAACCAAAATTCTCGAACAAAACAACGCTATCCTCTTTTATTGCCCCAACCCCCCTCGTTTGCGACTCTTAGAAAGCTGACTTTATATATTTTCAATGGAAACAATAAATGCAGATCCGCCATTAGCAAGCGTAACGTAAACCTTCTTGCTTTCGTTGGTACGATCGCCTGTAGTACGACAAAACAGGGCAGAGCGCAGAGTTGAAGAACGTAGCAGTTAACGACCGCTAGGACCGCGTTTCTGCCGCGATACACCGTAATGATAAGATGAGATACTTCTCGCACGCAAGGGTCTATGAGCAACCTTCAACGTGCGGCTGCTTCCTCCGGCTTCCTTTGCCCTTCCTAAGGTTTTCCAAAAGTTTCCTTAACGCCTAGGATTAGTTCTAGGTCACAGCATGTGTAGTCAAACATTATTCAACTCAAATATCAATACTTTTTAACGACTAAAAATAATCCTAAAATTTTTTTTTCATAAATGTTACCACTGCATTCAGCTATGGAATAAAATAAGTGCATAAAATGAACACATTATTTCTTTCACTTTGTAATATTTTTGTTGGTACTACATGAATGTTTTATTGTTCAAAAAGTCTACTAACTTAAGAGAGGGAATTATATAAAATAATATAGGTAAATAAAAGAAAATTATGTTTTAAAAAGAGAATAAATCATTAAATAATATAATAAGACACCACTCATTTGTGAAAATTTTTATTCCAGTCTTATAAAATTGTTTTAATCCGTAATAAATTGCATGTAATCAGATATTATGCATTTGATAGTAGATATACATACAGTGGCGAACAAATTAATGCGAACACACGTTCTTCTTTAGAACATTTTATTTTCACACTGGAAAACATACTAAACGTAAAATTTTCATGCATTAATAATTTATATGTCCTTATTGTTTACATTCTATTTCTCGCGCTGTTGGATAGAGTCAAACAGAAGTTTCTTTTCTTCTTAAGAACGGAATGTTAGCCTTCCACGTCTAAAAACAATGCTTCTATTCCTCTAATGGTATCCGAGATGGGTATCGCTAAACTTTTTATCTCTGTTATGTACTGTGTCGCCATACCCTGAAGTAAAATATTTGTGTCTGTTAGATAGAATCCAACATGCGGGTACTACCGTATGGAACAGTGCTTTTACGTACTTGATCAAAATGATGTTTTTTCTGTAATATGAGAATGTTTAATATTTCAAATGTTGTGTGTATGCGTTAATCGTCGTTACTTGTCGTTGAATGGAGCCCAACGCGCGAGTACTCGTGTGACGAATGGCCGCATTTATGTTAATAAGTTCGTTTAGCCGGCCCGGTGGCCGAGATCGCTAAGGCAGTAGTGTCGTAGTGATCTCGGACCGAAGGGTCGCGGGTTCGAGTCCCGCCTCGGGCATGGTTGTATTTGTGTTCGTCCTTTCACTCCTTATCATCAATCACCATATCGTTTCATCCACATAGTTACCATACCGTTAACAGCAATAGTGGTCGCTAATGACCTTAGATGACGCAGAAGCAGTTGAAACTACTTCTGCAGCCACACACAGAATTAAAAGGGATGATGGCTGCGATATCGCCTCGTCTAATGGGAAACTAGTGTGTTGCAGTTGTATCATGACACAGCAAGATAAACTACTTCTGCAGCCACACACAGAATTAAAAGGGATGATGGCTGCGATATCGCCTCGTCTAATGGGAAACTAGTGTGTTGCAGTTGTATCATGACACAGCAAGATATATTGACCAATATAAGTTATACTTGTCTCTTGGTCGTAAGACCGGAACCTACACTCTAACATTCTTCTTCTTTGTACCATATCTGCCTATAATCTCTTAACTTTGACTAGTGTAGTTCTGAAACAATAATTTGTGAGGTTCTCCTGGCGTACTAATATTTTGATTGATACTAACATATGTTCCATAAATGTTCTCAGTTGATATAAAAATTTTAAGTTGTATTACTAACAAATGTTATAAGAAAAGAATTAGCTATTCTTACGCATTTACAGTTACATTTTATATTAACCTTCCCTTCAAAATCTGGTGTACCAAGACAATTTTCTGAAAGCAGTGCCGAAACATTTCATTAATTACATAACATTTCAACATTGAGTCAGGTAAATGATCTTAAGAATTCTACGAAATTTCAAACTTCAACTAACACATTAAAAAAAGTTCTCGAATACACGACACATCTCTAGGTAGTCGGGGATTAAGGTAAACAGAAAATAGAGAGTAGGCAATCCAAGTATATTAAAAATTCAGAAGGAAGGAAATCGAATAGATGAAATCAACAGTGCGAGAGAAAAGAAGTAGATGCGATCGTACAAGGCAAAGAAAAACAATCAGAACAAGTGATGGTGACTATAATGGACTTGAATATTAGAAATTCTGTGAAATGTGCGGTAATACAAGAAAAGGCACGCCTTGATCTCTTCAAATCCAAAATGAAGCGTCTGCAAAATAAAATCGAACATTCAACGCAGAAGGTGGTCCCACGTAGACACTGCGCTATACGTATTCTCAACAAAGGCATAAAGTCGGTGAAAATAGTAGCGACGAATGATGAAGTGATGGAATTTGTGAAGATAATGGCAGTGAGAAAGCCGTGAAAACAGTGACGTGCAAAGCATTTTGTGTTTGCACAAAGATCATCGACCCTCTTCTAACCTTACAGGTACGGCCAGAGTAGGTCAATATTGGGCCGAATTTGCGACGAATTTGCATTTGCGCGGACATGTCCGATAATAAGAGTATTTTTAAACACCTGCTAGAGCTCAGGCCGAATCACCCAGCGTCTGAAGACAGTCACAAATAGGGACGAACATCGAAGTCGGCAGAACAACATCAGACGAACTTGAATTTCGACTGAACTAAGCCATTCAACGCAAAAGTAAAAAAGTACTTCGTTTCAGAGTACCACAAAAAGAGATTCCAGACAATGAAGAAAATTTTGAAAAGAAATAAGTGAAACTTATTATAAACATAACATTTATTAAGTTTTATTCAAATATATAATTGAAATCGTATTGCTGTAATCTGTTTCTATTATGTGAATATATATTCTGATATTGTTACCTAGAAGGAGTATATAAATACAAGTGGATTAAGTGCTACAGAAATGCCTTTGATACTGTCAAACATTAATGTAATAAGAACATAAATTTTCTCTTACAAACTTATATCATATCACATCAAATATATCTCCAAAGAGCAATTTTAAACCATTCTCTTAAACGACGTAGAAAACATATGTAATATCTCTCAGACATATCTGATGTAGTGGGATCACTACTGCTTGGAAAAAAACCTGTCAGCCGCTTGGATCCGTAATTTCCTTGCAAGAATATTAATCTGTCACCATTGTCTCTAATTCAGACTCACCTAATGTGATAGATTCTGAGCATCGGAGTTCTGAAAATGGACGAGGTATCGCCAGGGTCACTTCCTTTCCTCAGCCTTTTACACCTCTGCGCGGTGCGACACGTCGCATGAAACTGGCAATGGGCTCACTTTTGTTGCAATCCGTCGCTAAAGGGTTCGGGTGGAGCTAAAGTAGCATCGTTAAACCTGAAAGAGATTGTACTGAAAATGCTGCGAACAAAACCAGAAGGAAAAGAAGGACTTCTTTGTTTACTAGAAACATTATTCACGTCGCGTACAAATTTCTGGTAAATAGTAGTATGAAAACGAGACCAAAGTTAAGTATTCTTTGCCTGGATGCTTAGACGAGGCGTTTCAAAAACGCATTGCGCTTGTCCAATCAGAGGCGCACAGCACACCCCTCTACGAAGAGAGGTCTTTGCAGGGCAGGCCTTTAAGTATTGCGCGTGGCTCTAGTGGTAAATTGTGTGTTTCGTATCTGTTTTTGAATGTAGCCCTAGGAACATTGTTTCCGGCTGGCCTTCCTTCACTCTGATTTAAACACTGTGGCATATCAAGGTCACAAGCTGGGGGAAGAAGGGAAAGTTTACACACAATGAGGTGCTCCAATACAAAAATTTAAGTATGAAACAAAGCTTCCAATTAGATGAGTGTGTTCCCTCTCTTTCCAGCTGTGACCATGAATTGCCACTTTGTTTAGATCGGAGTATGAGTAATCTGTTCCTTTTTTAACGTACATAATTGTGAACATCATTTAAAAAAATAAATTTCTCCTTTTGAGGAATTAAACAAAATTACAGCAAATACTACATTTAATGAAACTTGAATGTGACATTCGTCTAGTACTGATCGGAGAAAACACGGAAAACTGTGAATTACAGTAGCCGAACTCGAGAATTTACTGCTCACAGTGACTGAATTTGACCTAATTGGATGCTGTCTGAATGCTTGGCCCAAAACGAACCTAAGTGTATAACGTTCAGAGTCATGCAGAGGAGAGCGTCGGAGTCTTACGCAGCTGCGGACAGACGCCCATAAATACGAAGTGGCTGGTCTTTTGACCGAAAACCCACATCGCTGCTCCTTGCCTTCCCTCTCCGCCAACACCACTCCTTCCGTCACATAAACAGCCGTGTTCCACCGCCCCACACCACGGCGACAGCACACATTTTGGCACCCGTGTGGCATCCGTACGGCGGTGCCACGAACCACCGCGGCGCCTCCAACCCAGCGTACCACCAAACGTCCCTATGAGTAGTGTTGGCATGCGGAGGCTGGCCTCCGAGTAATTGAATCGGAGCTCGCGATTACAGCGCTCCTTCCATTATCTCCGGTTCAACCGACGGAGGTAAAAACGGAATCGGAGGTCCGGTTCCACTCGTTCACACGGCGAGACCCACTCAATTTACTGGGCCAATCAGAATGTGCTTACGTATCTGTTGCCTACTGGTCTAGGCTTGGTTTATGACGCGTAGGGAATAAAATACCAAGCAATTTAGACGTAGAATTTGTATGCTCCCCTTCTCTATTTTACATATTTTATTACAATTATATAATAATAATAATAATAATAATAATAATGATAATAATTTGTTTGGTACAACACACGTCATGAATAACAAGTTAAATTATATACTCTTGCTTCACATTACTAATAGTTATATTATGATAATAATAATTTATAGCTACAGCACTAGAAATCATATCCTGGGGAAGTTAGGTAAAGGCAATGAATATGGGTAGGAGTCAATATTCCGGGCGACGACGTTCGACGGTTAACCAGAGCCTCGTCGTCTCAGAAGGTTATTTTTTCTCATATGTCGAATGTGTTGATCAGAAATTCCTCACCATTCATGAGACTATCGCATAGTGAACATATCACCGTCTGGTTCAAGGAAGTGCACGAGATAGGAAAATGTGAGATATTTGAATTTTGCGGTCAAGAAGCAACCGGAGGTCACTCGGAGGCTCTGATTGAAAAGAATTGGAGGGAAACCCATCACTCCGAGCCAGCACTAGCTATGAACGCCAGGGCCGCGCCGCCTGCCACCTTAGAGGGCTAGTCAGCGAGCCTCTGGTCACAGCTCGCTGAAAGTGGCCAACAGCACGAAAAACCTTCCTTCACCTAGGAGGGGACAGAACCACCGCGGCGCCTCCAACCTGGCCTACCACCAAACGTCGCTATGAGCGCCAGGGCCGCGCCGCCTGCCGCCTTAGAGGGCTAGTCAGCGAGCCTCTGGTCACAGCTCGCTGAAAGTGGCCAACTGCACGAAAAACCTTCGTTCGCCTAGAAAGGGACAGCAGCGCCCACCCCTGCACTGCTTCGCTATATAAGCGGGGTGCGGCGCACTGCAAGTCAGTCGAGATTCAGTATCGAGTTGAAGCTATTTTGGAGTACGCCCGCCATTGGAAGAGAAGTACGACAACACGCAACACTACGGACTTGGACAACGGTAACTGGACATACCCCTTTTACGCCGGCTGGAATTAATTACATCTTCTGGACGACGAGACCTGGCTTTTGTGTTTGTATTTTGATTTTTGGATTCTGAATGAATAAATCGTTGTTCTAATTAAAAGTTGAAAATTTCTTCATTTAGTACACAACAACTCGCTATCCCTTTCATCCCTCCGTTCTCATCCCCGCCAACGCCTTCACACATTGCTCCGTGCCATCACACGTAAGCAACTCCGGCCACAGCTTCGCAGTCCCATGCTCTGCCTTTGCATCACGACTTGGCATCCCGCCTCTCGACCAACGACGTTGCGGCTGCCTACACGATGTCAGCAACCAACAAAAGAGCTAGGCTCGTACTGTATTCTCACCCTAACAGCTGCGATATTATTGTGTCCATTCCGATTCCATCGCGGTCATCATCATTTCTGCACCACTCCACAAATATCCCCCCCTTAATTGCACCACTATTACTCTTCAATCGCAATCCCTGCCTCCTTTTGACATCTTCACCATTGATACTTTTCGCTCGCTCTACCAACTCGTTCGACATTCTCGTTTGCGGCCTTCATTTTCACCACCCCTGCCGCCAACCCCTCTCCCGCCTCCTCACCTCCACCGCCATCGCTTCCAACATTACGACTTCCGTAGCGTGAGCCGCCGCCCCCCTCCCCGCCCCGCGCCGGCGCGCCTGCTCGTTCCGAGCAGAGGTCGCGGCGAGGGAGCGGCCACCGGCCTCGTAACCCACACATCAAAGACGCCACCGCAGCCTTCTTGCGCGTCAATCAATGAGGCATCGTCACGTAATGGCCAGTCTTTGTCCGCGGCCTCACCTCGCTCCTGCCAGCACACGCCGCTACATGCAGCCCGACCGCCTCCAGCCGCCAACAACCGACGCCCACTGACGCTCACCTCTGGGCCCCACCGCCACCAGCATCCACCTACCGCCATCCGCCGACCACCACTGTCCATCGTCGCCCATCACTGCCCACCACCGACCCCCGCCATCTACCGCCGCCCAGTGTCACCAGTCGCCGCCACCCGTCGTCACCCACATTTCACCACCATCCAACCTCCATCACCCACCACGGTCCACCATCGTCCACCAGCGGCCTCCGCCGTCATCACCTACCCCCGCCGCCCTCTTTCGCGTACTGCTTCCTCCCTCCACCGCCAGCTCCCACCCACCACCATCCACTGCCTACCACTGTCCATCGCAGCCAACTACCCGTTCCCGCCGTCCAGTGCCACCATCGGTCTCCGCCTCCTGCCACCACCCACCAACCACTACCGCTCATCACTATCCTCCATTACTCACCACCGGCCACCATTATCCACCACCGCCCTCCACCGCCTAACGCCGCCCACCGCCGTCAACTACTGTCAATCACTGATAATCACCATCCCTTCACCACCAGTTCCCACCAAGCGGTATTAAATTTCGCTCCCTCCATTTCCTTCAACATTCTGCCCGCCGCCATTCGCCACCACCCACCCTCCATCACCGCCCACCACTGTCCTCCATCACCCACCATCATCCATCGCCGCCCACCGCCGCCCACCGCCGCCCACCGCCGCCCACCGCCGCCCACCGCCGCCCAACACCACCCACGTCCATCAACCACTGTCCCTCAGCCACCAGTTCACAACAGGCAATAATAAACTCCGCCCCCTCCATCCACTTCCTCTGACCCAGGCACCGACCACCTCTCTGCAAATGCTCGTCTTCGCCTGCTCCAGCGCGCACTCATTTTTTTCTATATCCACCTGCCTCCGTCCCGTTCGTTTGCTTCTTCCACCCTATCGCATAGCTGACCTTCGCCCACCGCCGCCTCCTCCAACGCCCTCGCCTTCCTCCGTTCCTCCCACCACGAACATCCAACGCCTTCCAACACACCATCACCTTCACCCCCTCCACCTCTACCTCACTGCTCGTGAATGCCTCGTCGACCTCTCCCGTTCCTCCAGGCTCCCACACTACGACATCCCCCGCCTCTCACCGACCCCATACGCCTCCGCGGAAGACTGCACGTAACCCCCACGCGAATGCACTTTCTATAGCTTCCTCCCTCGCTATCTCGCCTGTCGCTACAATGAGGGCTAAGTGGGACACGTGTCATATCTACCGTCGTTAATTGTTTACTGAACCTTGTGATCACTACTTAAGTGTTGTTACAATATCATGAAGGTATATTGCGTCGTAAATCTCCCTCTTTAAGCGATATGTTGTTTTTAAAGCTTCGTTAGCTTCGTTTCCTTGAACTACATATAATCCACTAGAAATTTTCCCTCAGACAAATACAAATTGTGTAGCCACATTTGTTCACTAAAGTTTTATCAACATATTCACAATTTCATTGAATGAAATATTTATAGAGCACTTTTTTACTTAAAATACCAGCAAAATGTCATTCTATTTGTAATACAGAAAGAAACTTCCCTTCACCGTTAAGACATCAAATTCGCAACTACATGGATCTCGTTATCCGAGGTAAAAGTAGATATATGCGTCAATTCTGACAACCTATTTACAATGATAATAAAGAAATCATAGCCATGAAACTTTACTAAAAAGAGCTTTTACGTACGATGACGACGCATTTCTTAAATTTTTTAAGGAAAACCTAAATGCACAAATGGGTTTCACCTCATAAACATCCACATTTTCATACTATTGTAGAAACATAGTGGTTAATGCAATTATTTTACAATGTCAAGATTTATGGCATGAGCACTTATTTTAAAAAAGAGCAACATCATGAGCTAGTTTTCAAATTTGTACGAATGCAGTAAAGCAACGTTGTAAACGTGTTGCATACGTTATGTTTTGTATAACAGCCTTATAAATATATAAGAAAATCAAAGTTAATTTTGAGAAACAACTTTATCGTGACGTCACGGGTATTTACCATCACACAAGAACAGGGTGCTCAGCTGTTCCGTTTACCACCACCACCCCACAAATCTCTCGCAGCAATTGGATGAATGTGTGACGACGCAAAAATTCTTACCAAAAAAAGGTACAAATCTGTGCCCTAAGACGTACTTACATAAAAAATTTCTTGTAATGAAAAAGATTTAAAATGCTGGAGTACAAAAAAAACATGTACATCGAATATAACGAATTCATATGTATATTGAAATAATAAAGTTGATGTGACGCCGTTGTGTGTTTAACTCTCCACATACATCACAAACGGGAAACTAGATTACCCTGAGCGCACATACGCCTCGCGACCGCGCTGAAACGCGCCCCCCGCGTAAAAACGCGCGGCCGTCCGTTGGCTCATAGCGGGCGCCCCGCCCCGCCCCGCCCCGCCCGTCCTCGCCCCGGCCCGCGGGCGACACGCGGCCGCTCGCGGGGGGCTAATTACACGTGTCGGCGTGTCGTGTCGCGGCCGTGTATCGGCGCCCCCTTCCGAGCGCGCAGCGTAGCGCGCCCACGCCGCGACCACCGCGCCGTCGCCGCCCGCTCACGCCGCTGCGACACACGTAGCACAGCCAAAGGACTCGCGAGGCCGGGTTTTGTTTCGTTTACAAGGTTACTAGCATACACGTGCTAGATTGATTGATTTGATTGATTTTTTCGTGTTTCCGGACGCGTCAACTGCTTTCGTCATTAGTCCCGTTAGTGTAGTGCATGTTTTTTTCTGGGGAGATGGTGGTGATCTTCCCCCGATGGATGGCGAGATTCGGTGCCGACCTACCGTCGGCTAGTGGGGTTTTCCCCAACCAGGACTCTCCCACCAGCGGGGCACCACACCAGGCGGGTCAAGCTCTAAGTTCCCGACCGGTCTCCCGGAATATGTGGTAGTGTAGTGCATACTGGGGTAAGTGTGTGCGTGTAAAGGGAGAGGATAGGACAAGGAAGAGGAAGGAAAGATCGCGCGCGGTCCGTGGCCCGTTTGGTAAGGTATTGCTCTGGCATTCGTCTGGTGTTGATCGGAGAAACCACCGAAAACTACCAATCGGAGCAGCGGGACGCTCGAATTCTCCTCCAGACAGTGACTGAATTCGACCTAGATGAAAAGCTAGTGTCGAAAATCCTACCGCCGTCAATACTCGAACCTAGGACCTCCCGGTCAGAGGCGCTGCAGTGACATCAGTCGATGCACTGAGCTACTGTTCCCAGTCGCTTCTTCTTATAATTGCGTTGCGTCTTCTCCTTGAGTCCCCGCTCATAGAGCGGCTTCTAATGCAGTTTTCCGCACGAGCCCGTTCCTCGAACGCATCCTCTCTTCCTCTTGGGTTTCTGCGCACATTGTTTGCGCGGCGTCGAAACCCTAACAAGCGAATGGCGGAGCGCGCACGCGCAGCACAATGTTATCTGCGCACGCAGCGCGCTGTGCCGCTTCACTGGAGAAGGCTGATTTATGCCAACGGCGAATGTTGAACCCATACATGACTGGCACTAACAAACAAGCCATACATCATCCCTCTTCCCCGCACTCCGCGATGGAGCGTGGATACACTGCAAGATCGTGTTGCGCATTCACGCGAGCCGCCTGGAAAATTGAATTAAAAAGCTCGTTTGCAGGAAGAGCTCAATTTCAAGGAAGGTTTTCGGGGAAAAAGAGGAGTTTTGCAAAAGCTCTTTCAGAAGGAGCTGACGTTTGGGTATATGTTTTTTACCATACACCGGCATCTGTACTGTACAGGAATTTGGTACGTTTGTTACTTATGAAAGGCACTCTTTGATTTTGTTGTTGCTTCAATCCATGTCTGTCTTAATTTAAGAGTTGTAACAGGAACCCCTGTCAGTTAATTTCTGGAAAAAAATGTCAAAGGCTCATCAATTTAACTCAGTTTGTTAACTAAGAGATTCAAAATTATTACTCACTGTAGTGATTGTTTAGTTTAAGAATTTTTCGACCTTATTAAAGACAGTGTCATATTGTTACAAAAGATGTCCTGCATGTGATATTAATATTAAGTGAACTAGATATTTTTTGTACGAACAACTAATATAACTTTACGGAAAATATCAATCACTACATTATTGTCAAATAATGAATATCTTTACATAAAATCCGCTGCAGACTAACAGGATCGGTTAGTACATGACGATAATTGAGAATATATTATTACACACCATTAGATCTGCGCTTTTAGTTACGTGCATATACAATCTTGAGAGCGCGATACAAGAATTTGAGATGCGAAGCCGAGATTTAAAAAAAAAAAAAAGGTCGGGCGGCGACGTGAGATTACTCCGCTCGTAGCGCCTCGGTCGCAGGCTGCCAGCGGAAACCGAGCCGAGCGATCCAGCAGCCAACAGCGATGCATGAAACACGACCTCTCCGCCTATTACACTGGATACCGCTGGGAAGGCACGGCCGATTTAATAACGCACAACTACTAATTCCACGGGCGATCAAATGCTGCTGCGACCACCGCGTGCAAATACGTTCCGTGTTTCAAATAGTTCAGTGGCGAATTTGACCTAACGTCGCTGGATTCTCTGTAATAGAAAAACACCACTTCATTCTTTTTCTAGTAGTCGCTTCCTCGCAATTACTGCTTCTCCGTATTTCGTTAAAAAATAATGTCGCTGTAAAGTTCTACGAATATTGTCTGCTAACGCATAAGAATGATGGAGAAATATCAAGCTTTTGATTTCGGTCGTTCACGGTTGTTATAAAAGTAGATATTCGTAAAAAAATGAGCAGTTTTTCACTTTTTACTTCTGTGAAATTAAAATACCATTTCAATTCAATATTATTTTCCTAATATACTTGAAATGATTTTTATCGTCAACGTAGATTGTTCGTGTTGAATTGTAGGAACAATTAATATAACATTTTTTTCTACGATTCTCTCTAATTGCATTGACCGATTTTAATTGAAATTTTTTGTGTAATTGAAACCGTAGCTTAAAGGTAGAACAAAATTAAAATGTACAATTTAATTTGGTGAAGAATGAACAAGTTATTTTAGAGAATATGCCTTTTTGATGTATCATTGCGAACAATAGTTTTGTGTTCCTTTGTAAAATGCTATATGTGTTTTAGGAGATCAATTCTCAAAAAAATGTCACTCAAAATAATAACAAGAACATGTAACACATATTGTATACAAACATAGTTATAGGAGATATTTTTACAACAAATTATTTTAAAAGTTTGACAAGATTTCATTGGAACTCCCTATGAAAAAATCATCATTGAGTAAGTGGCTAGGTATAACACACAAAATGCTAAATATTTTCAAGAGGTCTAGAAGAATTCAATGCAGTAATATAGTTTTCTGTTCCCATTGAAGTATAATTCTGTCATTTAATGGCTCCAACCCCTTGCATGAAGATTCTTATTACGATACAGATTTCATTATGATACAGGTTCTTGACCAATCACAGAGAAGTTCACAAACTAAGGATTGACATCTTATTAATCTTTGAAAACGTTCTAGTA
The DNA here is from genome assembly GCA_011170035.1 of Teleogryllus occipitalis. Classification (NCBI taxonomy): domain Eukaryota; kingdom Metazoa; phylum Arthropoda; class Insecta; order Orthoptera; family Gryllidae; genus Teleogryllus; species Teleogryllus occipitalis. Next base: position 32,181 of record BLKR01011012.1, read on the forward strand.
AATATTTTGTTTGATTGTGTACATTAAAATTGCATTCAATGTTATATTATGTTTGTCAGTTTTAATTTCTTGTATTATCTGTAATTTGTAGGCGGAATATTATATAAAATAAATTGGATCATAATTTCACTTTGATCCTAATTGACTAGTGCAGTGTAAGTGGTAGAGGGAACATTTGACTGACGTTAAGATCAGAACGCAAGTTATTTTGTGTTATATGTTGCTGCCGTGTGTATTTTCCTTTCAAACTGACCAATTCTTTAATTTAAAACGTGTAGTGAATCTGAGGAGGAGTTGGCACTTTCAGAAATAAGAGAAAAAGCTAAATTAATGACGTAATGATTGTAAGAGCAACTTTTGTATTCTCTCGCATTGGTAAACCAAACCACCTGCGGCAGGTAGGGTAGCCGTCCGCTAGGTGGCCTTGGCTGAATCCCGCAGGTCAACTGTCACGAAACAATTCAATGTAAAAGTTAAACATATAAAAGTCGGAGAAAAAGTACAGTATCAAACTCAATGTAATGGGTATTAATACACTCGTGTGAAGTTTACGATACTTGCTCGTACCTCGTTCGTATCGTAATATCACACTCATGAATTAATTACCACCCATTAATACCCATCATTACATCATCGTTTCATAATGTGCTATTATTACATATTTATTAAGCAATTAATATTTTCTCTTTTTCAGTGACTTCGAAAATACTCATATTTGTGACTCAGAATGCACTTCAAAATTCTGCATGATTCACCAAACGTCAATCAATTGTTTAATCAAATTAAGGACATGCATTACACCGTTTTCCGACATAGTGTGATATCATCTTTTAGAGAAAGTCTCGTTTTATCTCAAATATAAATTGATTTGATTAAAAAGATGTCAATGAATATCAGTTTAATGAGAATTGAATTACGCACACACATTTTTAATAACATTATTGTTAATTGTATATACAAAATGATAGATTTAATTGCAGCGTTCTAAAAATTGAAATAAACAAGCAGCATGAGCTCGTGCAAAGTAGTGTGAAAATTTGAAAATCTTTGTTTTTTCATATTTTAGGAATTTTTAACATTTGGATCTCGTGAGATGGCAATATTCTTGTAAACACACTGACGATTACTAAAAGTTTGCTCTCTTTTTCTATTGTATCGTCCTACAAACTTTCTCCTACGAAGAGGCTCTTAATAAACTTGCAACTGCAAAAATAAGACGCATGTCGAAGAATATCAAGCTAGTTTTTTATAAAACCGATATATTTGAAAAATAAAGAGTCGTTTCATAAAATCGTCAATGGAAATCGTCATTCGAAAATTTTTAAATAAAAAATAATGATTATGTAAATAACTTTTTTCACTCTCTTACACAATAATGTTCTTGAAAACGTTATATTAAGTTACATTCCTGTCTTTCATATACTGAAGTTTAAATTTCTATGCATTATCCTACATTAAATTTAGTGATAAAAGTGTTTAAATGTCGAATATAGCTCAATGTTTTAAGAAATTTATTATAAAAAAGCAATTTTTTTTAAAAAAGATATGGACTTTCTAGTTCACTATCTACAACCAACTGCTTTCAATATGAGCATCACGCAGTAGAGCACAAAGACACCAAATACTCCATTGTCCATTTACAGTCTGCATCGACAACACATGCGCAGATATGACCAGCATTCCTCACGGTGGCTGAAGGCAAAGCCGATCACTTGGCAAGGGGCCAGGCAGCTATGCAAAGTCGCAAAGCATGCAATTGTGGATTAGCATATGATAGCCTTCATGTGTACGCAAGAGCGAAAATCGCATTCCCTGGCTCTTTGGCCCTCTAATGTCACGTGATGCTTTACGATGATGAGTGAATTTCAATCCGAAATTCTCTTAGTCCTTGACTTTGAGGTCACAAAATACGATTGTCACTCACAAACAGTTGTCAACGTGGTCATTTTGAAACATGATCTCTTTATTCAGCTGAGACCACTCGATGAAAACGTGAAAGTATAATTCAATAGTAACTCAATAATTACGTTTCAGAATTAACAGTTATCAATTGTTAGAATTATTCCATTAAAATTGTAATGACAGGCCTCCAAATTATTTTTTCTGAATCCCTAAATATGTTAAGAACAGCTAAGTCATCCCACATTCGTTTTTTATTTCTTTTCTTCTTGCTTACGTTTCAAACGTAGACGTACATAATTTGTACACAATAAAAAGTGAACAATACAATGCAGATTTGAAGAGTTTAGTTTCGGAAGTTCAAGTGATTAGAAGAGTTGGGTGCATACCGTGGGACTCCAGCTGGAGCAGTCAATTATTTGAACAAGCAAACATTATTTGACCCATTACTTTTAAATAGTTAAGGGGTTGCAATTTCCAAAGTTACCAATTGCAAATCGGGAAACGTATTACCATGTAATTGTTAGAACGTGGTGGAATGTATGTATTGTAATGGCTTAAAGGCCTTCGGCCAAGCCACTTAGCATCAAGTTTTCTAATTTGTATGTATTTGAATTACATGCTTTTTTGAAATCAACAAATTTACAGATTGCTGCAATAGATTTCTATTACCAATCCGCTCATGTCTTAGAATGTTTTAGATTTAAGATGTGTGCTGGACATGACGGACCTGGTTTGAATTCTCTACTTTTTGGTTCTAATTGTTGGTGTGCTCTGTCAAGAAAACTTAGGGATAAGATCTTGTAGGGAACAGATAATAATGAAATCCCTCTCTAATTACTGACGCCTGCTCTATTTCCTTTCTTATCTAATGAATGAATTAATGCTGATTTCCATTCCTCTGAGATTTGTTTTGTTTGCCAAATATCTTGCCTAAAATTAATGATTTATTTTATGGTGTTTGGTCCTGCTGCTTTAATTATTTCCGCTCCCATTCCATCTTCACCAGATGAATTGTTGTTTTTAAGCCTGTTGATGTGTTTGATGATTTCAGTTTCATCGGGTGATGTAGAGTTTGGATTTGTTTTTACTGGTTAATATGTGGGGAATTTTTGTGATGGTTCTACACAGTTTAAGAGATCTTCAAACGTTTTGCAAACTCCTCACATTTATCTTCATCGTTTAATGCCAAATCTTTATTTTATTTTCGGAAGCATAGGTTCTGTGGTTAATATCCTGCAAGTTTAGTTTTAAAAAATATTATTATTATTATTATTATTATTATTAATAATAATAATAATAATAATAATAATAATAATAATAATAATAATAATAATAATAATAATAATAAAGTTTTCTAATTTTTACCATACGCTGGAAATCAAAGTTTTCCTTATACGAACATACGATTACATCAGTTAATATCACTCACCACCTGTACAATGACGAGTTAACATCATTCTAAAATCAGAAGCGAACTATAAACTCGCCACATGAAATACAACACAAGCCACATGAAATACAACACAAGCGCCACCAGTCTGTAAGAGTGCAAAAACAACTAGACTTTCACATAGTAGCTCTAGAATTCCAAGGGTCATCACACAGCAGTTTATCTCTCACTATCTAAAATCACGTGCCGCATCCAAAAGAGTGCAATTTATTCCGGCATCTCATCTCACATAGAGGACACGCCTATAAAAATCCGCTACCGGCCTCCATCACGGCCAGTGTCGTCACGTCATTTCTCTCATCTCCTCCCCTCTCCTTCCCCTCAACATCCCCTCCCCCCTTGTGCTCTTGCCCTTCAACACCACCGAGGCACAAGCACTCCTCCTTCCTTTCTTCCTTTTCTTTCCCTTTTTTCCCCCCTTTCTTCATCCAACCCCGGGACGTGCTGGAGGCGAGATACGATCTCCGGGCCGCGAGAGCCGGGAAGGAGCAGCCGAGGGGGGAGGGGGAGGGGAGGGTGGCGGGGGAGGGGGAAGGGGCGTCAGTCGCCTGTTCGCCCGCCCGCGGCGTTCACAAAGGCGTCGCGCTTATCTACTCGCGCGCGCGAAGCGCTGCGTAATTTCCGCCGCCGCCACGCCGCCGCGCCACCCTCGCGCCCGCGAGAGCACCTGCGGGGAACAAAAGAAGGCGAGCGGGCGCGCGCCCGGATCGTCGAGCGCGCGGGTGACGCGCGTCTGCATTTCCGCGGCGATTCGCCGCCCTGATACGAAGGGGGCCGGTGATAATGGCTGCAAATAGACGCGCCGCGGAAAGATTTTTCGGCGGGGGGGGGGAGAAGGAAGAAAGTTCGCCCTGGCGGTTGGTGAGGGGGCGTGGTCGACAGCGAGGGAATCGAGATAGTGCTCTCATTGACTACATGTTCCGAAAATTCTTGTCTCGAATGATCATGGAGAGTGAGCACTACTCTGAAGTAGGTTAATGTCCTTGATGCATTATTGTTACTGTATTGTACTGTATTGTCACATACTGTATTGTAACTGTTGATATGATATGGTTGATATGAAACTGTTGATATGGTTATGAAAATGGCTTCAAATGGATGCGTATTTTGTGTGAGAGATTTTCTGCACGAATAAATTTCCCACATACTACGTAGGTATTACAGGAGAAGATATTTAAAAAATAATTAAATTAAAAAAATATATATAATTTCAAAAACGCATTTGATGAAACTGTTCCAAAATTTTTGAACTTGATGCCAAACCATCATTTCTAAGCATTTCTCTAAACAAAACTTCTATTTTCCTTTATCTTTATTTACCAGTATGCCGTGTTTTGGGTGATGAAGTAATGTTACTGAAATGTAAGGTGTAATGTTTGTTAATAGTGAAAGGTCTCTGAAAAGAAAATAGAGATAACATTTTTTCTGCTAACGAGTTGCTGATTTCATGTTGCAGAGAACATTTCGAATTGACTGTTTTAACGGAAAAATGTTACACAAAGGCTTCGTAGGAAAATCATGAGAGGTTCCAACGTCAACATGAAGCGACCTATGTCACATTATCAATTCGTAAGTCACTCGCGTGTGACGGATTGCCTATACTATCATGGTTTCTATACATCTATAATAAATACATATTCCCGCAACCCTTCTAAATATGCTTTCCTGAAATTTCACAAATAAATAAACCCGTACGTAATTATTTACCCATGGGTTGCGAAGCACCATTCTAACAAATTTATCTGAAGTCATGGGTACGCGAACCGACCCTACACAGGGAATCAAAAAGACTAAAATTACTGCTTTTGGAAGAGGTATGAATTCAAATTTATTCGTATTTTGCTGGGATAATACCATCGGAAATAATAACTGATAAGTTTTCTAATTAAAATCAAATAATCTGAATTTATTTTTAATTTTCTACATGTAAAAAACCCTTTTCACGATATCCTAACAATAATATTTACAATTAATTTTCTTTGTTTTCACCAAATAAATTTTCATCATTAAGCAAGTGCACTTTGTCAATTTATTAAAACAACAATTAATTTAATTCTGACTAATTTCATGCATGACCATATTCTCTTAATACCTTAAAACTAAATAACATTCTTCGCCATGTTATAATCTGGAAATAATAGAATAATAAATGTTTATCTGCACTTCCCTTTGCTGTAGTTCTGCAACCTCGCGATCTCCAGCATCCATATCCTAATCCACACTAATTGTAAACAGTAACATCCTCAATTTTTCCACTCCATTTCAACATTTGAATTCAACACACATCGTTCGCGGCTTAACCACCGATCTTCCTCGTAACTCGACTCGACTGCGTCTCCAGAAGTTATATCTTCTGACCACGTTGTTTTTTTAAAAACAAAGAACGACTTGTTCATTACGATGTTCTTCCGTTTTTCTACTTTTATTTATGTTTCTCAATAAACCTCGCGGTACTGTCACAATTTCCACAAAATGTTCCCAATTAATGATATTGTCCGTGGTTCATTATAAAAATACTGATTTGCTTTTATTTAAGAAATAAATACAGTTCTGTTCGTCATCTCTTAATAACATTAGACGGTCTTCTCACAATGTATAATATTTTTTATCATTACGAATTCTATTTCCTATAGAACGGAACAACTTGGTGATCTGTTTTTATCGTCCAAAATTGCCATGATTTTAATTGTTGCCGTCCCCATAGTCTGTTTTAATCTTCGTTTCCGATAATGTCAATAATTGCGATTTCTTACATTTCACCAATGAACCTTCCTTGTTTGACCATTCCTCCGCTTTGCAAATCAAGTGTTTTTTTAATAAAAAAATAAACATTAAGACGTGTCTTAATAGACCGTTCCAATACCAAGGAGGAGACAAGCGGCAACGAACAAAATCCAAAAAAAGTACGTCAACCGTGCAGTCCCACAAGCGTTTCACGTAAATGGATGAGCGAAACGAGTTCGCTTGCTACGATGAACATCGTGTGAAAACGGTTGGTGTCAAGATTAGCACGGTTGTACACTAGACGTCATCTCTGCCGTGTACAGCATAGGAGTTTTGAGCACAGAGAGCTGTCATTAATGTCAAATTTTATCTTCAACTTCCCTCTTTATATTCTACAATGCACTGAAAGAATTTTTAAATTATTTTCATCTGAGAAACTTCAGGTATTATGTTTTTACGAATGATTTTTAAATATTTTTTCAGTAACTATTTAATTGTACACGGTACATTTTTTTCTATTCTGTTTACGACATGTACTTAGGCGGAAGAGCGGGCTTGATGGTCCGGTCCTTGAAATAACAATAAAGCAATTATTATTATTATTATTATTATTATTATTATTATTATTATTATTATTATTATTATTATTATTATTATTATTACTATTATTATTAACTTCGGTTCTTCTAATTTTCAACTTCCAAAATTTCAAAATACGCACAACGTAACAGAACATACCCTGTGCGCAGTGAAAACTATGGCACTAACAGAGATCTGAGTAAAAAACGATTAGTCTATGGAGTTAGCTGGATGCAAAAATATTCGTATTACATTTTCAGATATGCACAGTTTGCAAAAAAACAAAATACTCTCATGCTCGAAAGTCGGTAGAGCAGGAGGGTGCAAGCGTACATCAAAGCCCTATGTCACGCAGTGTTGAAGATCTAGGCCTTTTCCCCAAAACGGGTTATCCCCAACCAAGTATCTCCCACCAGCGGGACATCGCTCCAACTGGAACAAATTCTAAGCACCCAATTGGTCCTCCAGCATGTGATGTAGTGTAGTACATATTAGTGTAAGTTTGTGTAAGGGGTGAGAATAGGAGAAGGCAGAGGAAGGAAAGATCGCGCGCGGTCCGTGTCCCGTTCGTTAGGGTACTGCTTCGGCACTCGTCTGGTGTTAATCGGATAAACCACGGAGAACTACCGATCAGAGCAGCCAGCCGCTATAATTCCCCTCCAGACAGCGACTGAATTCGACCTACCTGAAGGGCTAGTGTCGAAAATTCTGCTGCCGTCGGGACTCGAACCTCCCGGTTAGAGGCACTGTAGTAACATCAGTTGATGCACTGAGCCACCTCTCCCGGTGGCATATTCAAGAAAATATTGTGGTAAAGGGAACAGGTGAACTGGTAATTATAACATTTTGATTTAAAATCGAAGAAGTGCATACAGTTCCTAGTTGCTCGGCATATCAGTGAAATTCACTAAAATTTTGTGTTTCTTACATTGCTAAGCTACAAATTTAATTACTTTAGTTAATTAAATCGCTTAAGTACTAAAGTTTCGTTGGAACAAATGTTCGGGCATTTAATTACAAGTCACAGAAGTAACACTACAATTAAAAATATATCATTGGGCCTGATATTTTTAAAGTAGTAATACTTATTAAAGCTTGTGCAAAAAACGTTTACCTTCTATTTAATATAAGATATTGCAAGATAAAATTAACAAAATCAAACGCAATTTTATTTTTCTCCAAACACCTGGTTTGACTTGGTGAGTTTCACTTGCTTGTCGACGATAAAAAAACGAATAAACCGGAACAGAAAGAATTTGAAGTACAGTCACGATATTAACAGTAGAAATGTGCTTAATTATTCTTAAGAGAAGTGTTTCTCAACACTAGTAGCAAATATCTCCATAAATCGTCAGAAAACAATCGGCTGTCAGCGCGCACGCGTGAGTCAACAGGCGCAACCTGAGGGCAAACACGACGGCCGGCAGCGGGCAGCACTCGAGGCGTGGGCGGATGAACACGTCAAACTTCGCCCGAAGACTCTCCCGCTCATCGAGGGCGGAAGTAGAGGTCGCATCGGGTGGAGATGGGGTGGGGCGACGAGGAGGGTACGACGTGGAGAAGGATACGATGTAGTGATGAGGAGGAGGAGGAGGAGGAAGAGGAGGAGGAGGAGGAGGAGGAGGAGGAGGAGGTGGAGGTGGAGAAGGAAATGAAGTGAGGGCGACTGCGAGGAGGTTGTGCAGAAGGAGGTGAGGTAAAGGTGACGATCAGGAGGAGAATGAGGACAAGATGTATGAAAATGTAGAAGAAAAGTAGAAGATGCAGGTTGATAAAGTGGTGAGAATGGGAAATGTATGGGGAAGGAGGGGAGATAGGAAACAGTTGAGAGGGAGCAAGAGGAGAAGCAAACAGCAAAAGTGGAGATGAAGTGGAGGGGCACGAGGGGAGGGATGGGCGTGGTAGACGCCTCCGTGCTCCGGAAGCGTGCGTCCCAACGGAAGCGGCGAAGGCGGTGACAACTTGGCAGAAACACGATGCGCGAAGAGGGGGGCTTGTTGAGAGACGTCCAATCAGCGACGCGGCATGGTCAGGTTGACACGACGTGATGGAAAACGATCAGACTCCATATAAAGACAGATATGTAATACACTAGAAAAAACCTTCGATAAAAATCTGACAAACATCTGTGCCCTCATTGCTACTGCCATTCAAGCATCGAACCTAAATTCCCCTCACG
>BLKR01011013.1:0-40997 GCA_011170035.1 Teleogryllus occipitalis
ACCAGGAGGTCTGTCACTATTCCTCAGCTGTCCTGAGATATTAACCGAATACATTCTGGGCTAATACATTTTTAAGAAACCACGAACTACTGAAGCACGCTGAGGTGAGGTGAGAATGTTCGGTGTCCTGGCTAAGCACAGTGCGCTGTTTACTTTCTATCAACTCAGTGTCGTAGCATAGGGTGTCCAATTTTAATTATACATCTATTCCTACATCTGAGACCGTGTAAATCGTGTTTGTGGGTGTTGACTTTGGGAGCTTATCCCGTAGCGTAACGAATCAACTCCGACATCGTACGAAAGGTGAAAAAAACGAAATTACGAGTAGCGGAAATGAGAACAATCTGCTTCGAAGTTCCGAGGAGAATGTCGCATTTGAATTAATTAAAAAATTATTTTGGCGTAAAATACATCGGACATTATCCTTTGGACAGGCTCAAAAATGTTTTATTTTAGTAGCGTAGGTAGAAGATCGGAGCCTCTTTATGAAATTGGACAGGCGTAGCGAAGCGTCAATCCGACTTTACAGTGCTATGTTATAAATCCACCATTCTGCACATATTAGAAGGAAAAATGAGTCAATAGGATGTTCGTATTTTCTTTTGTGGCTTTTTGGCATTTGGACCTCTGAGTGCAAGAAGAGCTCGGGTTAATGTTAGGGAATATATTAATATCACGCTCCACTCATAACTACTAAGTAAATGAACATCTGCACTAGAACCCCCCTGAGCAAACATTTCAGGTTTGATACCCTTCTATAATAGACTATCTATTATTATTATTATTATTATTATTATTATTATTATTATTATTATTATTATAGTTGTTTTTATTTTGGTTGAGAGTATGTGTGGAATTGGGAGGATGTGGATGTGAAGTACTTTGACTAAAGTGCGGGATTTGAGAAGTTGAAGGAGGAGGAGGAAAATCAGTGGATTAAGGGTTGAAGGATTTTTTATTAGATGATGAGTTGGGGTTTATTAGTGTTTCCCGATTTGGCTGATTTAAATTCTACGACTTTAGTATAGTGAGCACAAACCTTAGACTGTGCATTATCTATGTGATCTTCCGCATTACAATTGGCCCATTTCACCTGATTCAACTGAAACCATGCTTTCTTCAGGTGAATAATCAGTGAGGCCATTGCTGACACGGATGACCTCACCTATAAGTTGTGATGTTGAGCAAGTTTTGTTATCGCCTGAGTAGATAACACTGGAGATACTGAATTCATCTGTATTAACTGAAAGTAATTGTAAAATTACTTAAAAATCGAAGCACTACTATGCCGACTATAACATGAGCTGGCACATCAAATGTCGTAGCGCACTGCACTCGGCTAGACAGTCGCTCGCGGTACTGCGGAGCACGTCCGAACGCGACTGCGGCTGAGCGAAAAATTCCGAAGAACTTGACTGTTTTTTTTTTTTGGAAGGAAAGATAAGGTAGGGTGCGGTTACTGAACGAAATTTGAGGGTCTTGAAAGGTCCGGAAGACGAAACATTTGGAAGAAAGTTAGTTGATATCAACAATCATGTTCCACATTTGAGTCCAAATTTTAATTTTGCTAAGGGCATTTAGTGTTCTGTTACGTTATAACAATTATGTGAATGAAATAAAACCACGTCATCTGCAGAATAATTTGATGTAGGAAAAACGAATAAAGGAAAATACACCTAGGTAAACAGAGAAAAGGAAAGGGGATAGGAAAAATCCATGAGGTGCTCCGGACAATGTTGGATACGGAGAAGATAAATATTGTCTATTCGTACAACAAATTTTCCGATTTTCCAAGAAATTTTAGTCGTATTAGATAGGATGGATAACTGACTTGCTTTAATTTTAATCTTAAACCATAATACCATACGGAGTAGAACCCCTGACTTAAGTCTATAAAAACTGCCAATGTGTATGAAAGTTATTCAGAAGCATCATAAATTGCCTCTAATATACAAAGAAGTTGATACGTAGTACCATGACGAAATTTGAAGACGAATTACGAAGGATTTGTACACCGAGCGGAAGATATAAAGTTTCTAAAACTTAATGTCTATTAGTTATTAATTTGTTTTCCCTTAAAACGGTTAATAGTCTAATTGCACGGTAAGATTGTGTAGTTGCAGGGTATTTTAAAGATTTCGTGTTGGTATGAGTATTGACATTTTCCAGATTGTTTTTATTTATTTATTTATTTAGTCAAACACTGTATGCGACTGACTGTATGTGATTGAGGAGAAATAAAAGCAGCATAGAGAAGCGTTATAGATTGACGTTAAAAATGCAACCGCTCTGCGTGGCAACTTTTGAACAGCGAACGGGGGAATTTGATTGATTCCGATATATTTATTTGAACTTTCTAGTTTAACTGGATCATCTCTTTTGGCGATGTTAAACCTATTGGATTTGGAGTTTCGATAATAGGAAGAGCATAATCGCAAAGCTGTTAGTTTATTTCTGATAAAAGATATGCTCTATCCTGAAATATGGACTGAAAGTGAAATACAAAACCTTATTTTGAGTTGTATAGATTAATTCACTGTTTTTTGTGAAGATGCAATGGGGGAAGAAATTCGACGAAGGCGGCTTACCTGTCACAACGAACAATTTGAAGGAGATAACTAGCAAAGATATAAGCTATATAAGCCCCGTCGATGTTTGAAATGAAAAAAGAAATACACCTTCTAAGATAGTTTACTTTTCGTTTGTTAAAACAAAAACCACTGGTTTCCCCACAGCCAGATGGTTGATTTGAGGGAGATAACTAGCGAAGATATAAGCTATATAAGCCCCGTCGATGTTTGAAATGAAAAAAGAAATACACCTTCTAAGATAGTTTACTTTTCGTTTGTTAAAACAAAAACCACTGGTTTCCCCACAGCCAGATGGTTGATTTGAGGGAGATAACTAGCAAAGATATAAGCTATATAAGCCCCGTCGATGTTTGAAATGAAAAAAGAAATACACCTTCTAAGATAGTTTACTTTTCGTTTGTTAAAACAAAAACCACTGGTTTCCCCACAGCCAGATGGTTGATTTGAGGAGATAACTAGCGAAGATATAAGCTATATAAGCCCAAATCGATGTTTGAAATGAAAAAAGAAATACACCTTCTAAGATAGTTTACTTTTCGTTTGTTAAAACAAAAACCACTGGTTTCCCCACAGCCAGATGGTTGATTTGAGGGAGATAACTAGCGAAGATATAAGCTATATAAGCCCCGTCGATGTTTGAAATGAAAAAAGAAATACACCTTCTAAGATAGTTTACTTTTCGTTTGTTAAAACAAAAACCACTGGTTTCCCCACAGCCAGATGGTTGATTTGAGGGAGATAACTAGCGAAGATATAAGCTATAGAAGCCCCGTCGATGTTTGAAATGAAAAAAGAAATACACCTTCTAAGATAGTTTACTTTTCGTTTGTTAAAACAAAAACCACTGGTTTCCCCACAGCCAGATGGTTGATTTGAGGGAGATAACTAGCGAAGATATAAGCTATATAAGCCCCGTCGATGTTTGAAATGAAAAAAGAAATACACCTTCTAAGATAGTTTACTTTTCGTTTGTTAAAACAAAAACCACTAGTTTCCCCACAGCCAGATGGTTGATTTCGCGAAACCACTTTTCTAGGATATTCAGATGAACTAGAGTATGTTCTCTCAGAAATTTTACAATCAGAAACTCGGATCACTGCGTGCATTCTTCGCAGTCCCGGCGCAATTTCCAGGCCTACGAATCTTCAGGTATTTCAAAATTTTTCCTATGTTTCATGTTCCTCTTAGTTGGTAAAAATAAATTTCTTCGATATTACTCTTAGCCCATTCAAAAAGTTACCTAGGAGTAGTGATACGAGTTCCTTGATACCTGCGTAAGTTTCAAGTCTCTTAATGGTTCCTCCTTTTACCATCACACGGACCTTTTCCGTGTTCATGACAAAAATGTGCCATTCAGCTCTGTCTTGGAAATCCTCCTTGTGATGCATGACATTCCAGAAGTTCTGTTTTTATATTGACCTGTCGTACCGAAACACATTGTTTTGGCTTCCAAATCCACCAAATCTCGAGAACCCGTCTTTTTAACTAGGGTGTTTTTTTTTATTTTCCCACCCTTTTAAAATTCTCTGTACAGTTTCTTCAATTCCTAAAAAGGAGCAGTTTTTTTTTCTTTTTTACTTCGTACGCATTTTCTCGGTTTTGTTTTTAGAGTAATGGTGATTGACCCAGAAGAATAAAAATGTTATTAACATTTCTGATACTGGCTTCCGCTGCCACTCCTGGAGCTACGTACTTCAATTGACTTTATCTTTTCACTGTTTCAGTTCAATCATTAAGAACTGATTGATTTATTCGGGTGTCCGAGCGCGTCAACTGCTTTGGTCATTAGCGCCGTTAGTGTAGAGCATGTTTTTTTCGGAAGACGGCGGTGATCTTCCTCCGCTGGATGGCGAGATCCGGCGCCGACCTATCGTCGGCTTGTGAGGTTTCCACCTAACCAGGACTCTCCCACCAGCGCGGCACCACCCCAGTCGGGACAAGCTCTAAGCTCCCGACATATGTGATAGTATGGAGCATGTTAGTGTAAGTGTGTGTGTAAGAGGAGAGGATAGGACAAGGAAGAGGAAGGACAGATCGCGCGCGGTCCGTGTCCCGTTTGGTAGGGCACTGCTCCGGCATTCCCCTGGTGTTGATCGGAGAAACAACGGAAAACTACCGCTCAGAGCAGCCGGCCACTAGAATTCTCCTCCGGACAGCGACTGAACTCGACCTAGCTGAAACGCTAGTGTCGAAAATCCTGCCGCCGTCAGGACTCGAACCTAGGACCTCCCGGTCAGAGGCGCTGCAGTGACATCAAATGATGCACTAAGCTACCGATCCCGGTACTAAGTACTGTATTACGTAGGTCATTCAATAATTAAAGAGATAACTGGGTCTGGAGAAGAAAAACTCTTGGTAGGACAAGTTTTGTAATTTTAGGACTTAAAGTTGGCATCACTGGGATAAGACCTGATCACCTGAGGATTACCATTGTTGTGTTCACCACCTCAGTAGTATGTTGAACGATGGTGCGTCCACTTGAAAATTCCACATTGGTTGAACAACGTTCTGTGATTCTTTATTAACTTGCTGCAGGTGAAGAAAACAACTAATATGACTCTAGAATGACTAAAATGTATGGTAAAAGTTGTATGAACCACAGAAAGTTTTACAAGTGGGTAGAACAGTTCAAAAGTGGTCGAGTCTTAGTGACTGACGAACATCGTTCTGGCTGCATCAGCAGGAAAAGTCCTGTTGACGGTGTTTTGGGACGCTGTACGTGCTTTTTTTGTGATTATCACGAAGAATAGCGTACAATAAATAGGAAATACTACTCAGATATTCTTTTGAACAGTGAAGCCAACTGTGAGAGAGAGACAGAGACAGAGAGAGACAGAGAGAGACAGAGAGAGACAGAGAGAGACAGAGAGAGAGACAGAGAGAGACAGAGAGAGACAGAAAGAGAGACAGAAAGAGAGACAGAGAGAGAGGCAGAGAGAGAGACAGAAAGAGACAGAGAGAGACAGAGAGAGAGACAGAGAGACAGAGAGAGAGACAGAGAGGCAGAGAGGCAGAGAGAGAGAGACAGAGAGAGGCAGAGAGAGAGAGACAGAGAGAGGCAGAGAGAGAGAGAGGCAGAGAGAGAGACAGAGAGAGAGAGGCAGAAACAGAGAGACAGAGAGAGAGAAACAGAGAGATACAGAGAGACAGAGAGAGATACAGAGAGACAGAGAGAGATACAGAGAGACAGAGAGAGACAGAGAGAGAGACAGAGAGAGACAGACACGTCGTGAATCTCAGAGGAGAAGTGTGATTCTCCAGCAAGACAAAGCACGTCACCCACTGCACAACAACTCCGTGAGACCATCGACAAAAGGGGTTGGGTGGTACAGCCTCATCCCCCTTACAGCCCGGATTTAGTACCATCTGATTTCCATTTGTGTGGTCCACTGAACATGAGAAGAAGTTCCAGGATAACAAGGATGTCAAAAAATTTGTGAGGAATGGGTTCAAACACCAAGATAAAAAGTTCTTTGCCGCGGATATAAAAAAGCTAGTAACCTATTGGGACAAATGCATAAATGTTGGTGAAAATTGTATTGAAAAGCAGGAAAAGTCCTGTTTTACAAAAATAAACCTTTATTTATCCAGATTAATTTGTTTCTTTAATTATTGAATCCCCCTTGTAGATATATTTGATAGTTTGAGACGACAGAAATCGTTACCACTAAATAAAGTATTTTCTTCCACATTGCCTCTGTTATTTTCTCTTACCTACCCGACCTTTGTGCTACTCAACCCCAAATGGAGTGCAACACCAAAGCCTGTTAAACATATTCACAATCTTCGGCATTTTTAACACGATGTATCACACTATACTATACTACTTCCAGTTCTTTTGCCCATTGAGTTTGGGGTCCCGCAGTGTTTGATCTTGGATCCTATCCTTCTTTTATATGTAAACGATTTGCCCTCATCCATTAAAAATGGAAGAACATATGTTTGCTGATGACACGAGTGTTCTTTGCTTTTAGGAGTTTCAAATTGGTTTCGTAATAACAAATAAGTAGTTAAAAATGAAAAACGATTTCAATGCATTTTTGCATTTCAAACCGACAACCGTATGTTCTATTGAAAATTAACAATATGCAATTAGCTGATGTCAAGCTAACAGAATTCCTGGGTCTCTCAATTCAGTCAAACATCAAATGAAATATCCATATAACTGAATTAAGCTCATTAATCTATGCATTCAGAATTATTTCAACCTTTGTGCGGATCGTTGCGTGTATTTTTTTGTAAACGTATATTCCCACCTGAGATATGGCACACTTTTCTGGGGAAGTTTATTCTATAGAATTCAGAGTTTAGAATTGGAGGAAAAAAATTCGAATGATAAAAAATGCCAACCACGTGATTCCTGTAAGCCCCCCTTCATTGAGCTCGGAATTTTACCTTTGCCTTGCCTATTAATTTATGAATCTATAATTTTTGTCAAAATTGACTTAACGGCGGGAACATATTTTCAAGCAATAGGTACTGATATTTATAACAAAACATGTAGAAATCACATTCATCAGGCGTTATGATGAATAGCTCTCTACAAGAAATCCGCATATAATAGAAAATATAATGACACATGTAATAGCATACGTAAGTTACTTTATGACACATTTCCAGTTGACATTAAACAATTAAAATGGATAGGCAAATTTAAGTTAAAAATTAAATATTTTCTGCTATAGAACCGTTTCTATACAGTTTGAGAATAAACTGACAGTTTACTGTGACAGAAACTGACAGACCGTTTCTATACAGTTTGAGAATAAAAAGAAAAATAATATTTATTTTAATAATGATATGAAATGCCTTAGTTTATATTTGTATTACTCAATACACGTATTTATTGTATTTTACTTTTAGTAAAAAATCTACACATACGTAGATTATTAATTGCGTTGATGTTTACTTCTTTTGTAATAGTGAGAATTTGTGCATCGTGGTCACTGTAACCTACGTTCTAATATCTAGTACTGTTTTTTTGTTAATTATTCTTAGATCAATTGGCTTCTTTGAATTAAGTGTGATCTGTGTGTATGTTTATGAATTGTAATATTTACACGAAAGGAATTAATGAAATTGAGGAACTGCTCTTTCTCGTAACTAGCGACCAGAAAATCGATGTTTAAGTGGCAGCATTCAGCAATGGATTCAAAAGAGTGGTTACTGACTTTATGTAGTATTATCTCTGGTGTTTCTAAGAGCGTGATATAATTTATAGCTCCTTTGTTTGGGGCCTGTTGATGCACAGAAAGATAATTCGAATAACCACCATTCGTATAACGACCTCGATTCGTCCCAATCGCATCTCAAGAACTCAGCTATCAGATGTTCCATTTGTTTGCAAATCACAGAACTTACCGGCCTATAATTAGAAATACAAGAGCGACTTTCGGTTTTAAATATGGAATCACAATGGTCTCTTCCAGTCGTGTGGCACGCTACAATTATTTACGTCTATTTAAAGTAATTGGGTCAAGTATGTAATCATCGTTTCTGCTCCAATGTTTAATAGTTCTCCGCCGCGGTCCATATTCTCAAACCTATATCTACATCTATACTATTACGAATTCTTTGTCTAGTGAGTAATTATACTACTTGGAGTTTTTATCATTCAATTTTTACGAAAATACTGGAAATACCGGATCCTATCCTGTGTACAGATTTAAAAAATGCAGTAAAATGTTTTAATTTTTCATTATCTGTTCGTACATATTTTCCGTTTGGTCTTCAAGACGCGGAACCGATTATTTTTTCTCTTTTCTGTTTTAATTATCTACGAAAACTTTTCGAACGTATTCGCTGGTTAATAGAATTTTACGAACATAATTTTCTTGCGATATAGGATTTTGCTGTATTAATTAATTACAAAGATATTTTGTCGCATTTTGAGAACCTTTTGTGAGTTTAGCGTACACGTTTCTGATCATCCTCTTCAATTTCCTGATACTTCCGTTTAATTCGATGGATCACTATTATTTTGGGCTATATTAGTTGGAAGAAATAAATACCTACCTGTAAATACAATTCGTTTAAAAGAGTTCTATATTTCCTTTGCGTATAGTTCCCCATTAAGTATTCCTGAAAACCTCCTCTTTGGAAGCGCAATATACCACAGCCATATTTAAAATCGTATTGTTCTCCATTCCGCGTAAGTGAACACAAAATGTATAATTTATATATCGTCAGTAAATATTTCAAAACTATTCATGCTGTATCTTACGTAAATAAAAATACCCCCTCTCACTTGATCTTTACGGTACCTTCTGTATGAAATGAAACTGACTAAATATTTATGCGGTGTTTATTTCTTCTGTAAGGCTATATTTTGTGACTATTATTACCTCAGAACTTTCTGAGTTAATTAATGTTTCGAACTCCACTATTTTCAGACGATTCTCGTACTGACTTGCAGAAGGCACTCACTACCTTCACCTGATCCGCCGACGCTATGCATTGACGCTGCACCATTGCCACTTCTAACTGCGGTAGCGCCTCTACTCTTCTAGCTTAGCATTCGTGGTCTCCATCTCGTGCCGCCCTCTCGCCCGTCGTTTCTCTCATGGAGCCCATCGTGATCGAGGTCGGAGTCTTTCACCCAAAAGTTGGGATCAACAAAGGTTACCTTATGTGCTTCGGCAACCCAGCTCATCAATGTGGCAATGTGGCTGATCAATGTGGCTGGCACACTGGTTCAGTCGAGGCCAAAACCTGGCCACAACGGCAAAATTCAAAGTGCCGCCCTTATTCTGAATAACACATCATTGGCTGCACATATCTGCACCTTTTTGTTTTACAGCCATTTTACGGCAATGCTGCATAGTAAGATTTAGCACTAGATATATCGGAAGTGTCTTCGATGTTACAGGGAATTATTTTCTCCGCGATTCTATCCGCACCCACAACACATACACTAACCTCAGCACTGAGCACTGGAGGGCACTTAGACCACGACATTATATCCCTTCTGGGCTGCTCAGGCGTTAGAGGAAACTCCCTCGAGTTCCCAATGCCCCACCGCACGGAGGCCAAGGCAAGGATTAAGGCAGTCCCCAAAGCGACACATCCTGAACTGAGAGAAATACTAGCGATTGAAATCAAAATAGGCAGCCGCACTGCCAGCTAGCACATTCAGTGACGAGCACGAAGAGCTTAGCGAGATCGATTAACTTGCGTGGGCTGCAGCCGCCCCTTCTCTGCGGTTGTGCATAGGGCCTGGGTTGGAGAAGCCTAGCACTCGCCGAGACACTCAACAGGGACCTGCGGAGTTCTCAAGGCCATCGTACGGTTCGTCTGACTCGTTGCAGACAGACAGACTCTCTTTACTGTGTCACTGAATAAAAAAAAAGAATGCATCCGGTCGACCGAGCTGCGGCTCTTTTCCGCTGTTCGTCATAGAGGTTTGTTTATCGGGATGAATAATTTGATGTAGTCCGCTCTATTTGCGGAGTTTACATGCGTCCGACGGAGTTCCGCCGACGCGCTCCGTAAGAGCGGCAAACAAGTGTTGAGCGGAAGTGCGTGCGGGGCGAGGAGCGGAGCGGCGTGGCGTGAGAGCTTCCTCGCGCCTGGGCTTTCAGACGGGGCGGGGTTGGGCGGGGTAGGGCGGGGCGGAGCCGTGTCGTCCTTTGTTGGAACTCTCCGCGAACAGGCTCAGCCGCCGCCGCCAGGCCAGCCACCAACTCCGAACAGCCTCCACCCACGCCCCCCTCTTCGCCCTCTGCCCCGGCGCGGCGACCCCTCCCTCCTCGCTCCCCTGCGGCCCCGCCCACCGACGTGTAGTAGCCAAGCTCCGCATCCCCACCCCCACCCCCGCGACCTCGTCGCCCCTCCCCCACGCTTTTGACGCTCCCCCCGACGTCTGTGGCATCCCCGCCGTCTGACGTGTACCCACCACCCATCATGTATCCTTATCCGCCTCTCCTCCGCGTTCCCTCCTGCTTCTCGGGTCTCCCACAACTCACTTCCTCCCACTCTTCCCCTTCCTTTGCCCATCCGTCCCGAGCATCCCCGTCTTCCGTTTACCCACTGCGAATTCCCACGTCCTCTCCTCACTGCACTATCGGTTGCCTTCCCCTCCCCGCAGCGAGGCTTCGCCCTCCGTGTCTCAGGGGACGGCCGCGCGGAGCTCTCTTGTCTAGCGCCGGCCGATACCTTGTCCAATTCCGCCCCCCGCGCCGCCCCCGCGCTGCCAGCGCGAGCCCCATCGGATTTGAGCCTCCGGCGGCGCGCGCGCCTGCCTTCTCGCCCGCGGCGGCGGCGCCCACACGCGCCCGGCCCCGCCCCCGCTCCCGCCGCCGCCCCCGTCCCCGCCGTCCGCGAGGCAACCGCAAGGGAAAGGCCCGGCCAACTTCCCAGACCTCAGTGGCCTCCGTTGACGTTGCTCCGCCCGGGGGCGCGCGGCCGGCCTCTGGCGAGTGCCCGGCCGCCCACACCCGCGCGGCTTTCTTAACCGGCGCTGCGAAACGCGCTCTTTCATTCCAGCCTCCGCCAGTAGACAGAACAGCGGCTATAGAGTGTCAACATCAGTCACATGGTCACGGACGACGCATGCCCGGAAGTGCGCACGACGGACGTACGTACAGACAGACGGACGTACGGACAGACGGACAGACGGACGGACGGACGGACGGACGGACGGACGGACGGACGGACGGACGGACGGACGGACGGACGGACGGACGATTGGGGGTTTCCACTAGAATGGCATTCCGAATCCACGTTCTCTTGATCCGTGATACCAAGAAATAGATTTACGGTAAAATCTATGGCTGACCGTCCATTTGTGATTCTGTGTGTGTATATGTGTGTCTGGTATTAGACAGAACAGCGGCAATAATGTCAACATCAGTCACAGGGTCACGGACGCACGCACGGAAGTGCGCACGACGGACGTACGGACGGACGAACGGACGGACGATTGGGGGTTTTCACTAGAATGAAATTAGTACCTCCGAATCCACGTTCTCTTGATCCGTGATGCCAAGAAAAAGATTTACGATAAAATCTGTGTCTGACCGTCCATTCGTGGGTCTGTGTGTATATGTGTGTGTGTGGTAGTAGACAGAACAGCGGCAATAGAGTGTCAACATCAGTCACAGGGTCACGGACGCACGCCCGGAAGTGCGCACGACGGACGTACGGGCGGACGATTGGGGGTTTCTACTAGAATGGCATTACTACCTCCGAATCCACGTTCTCTTGATCCGTTATACTAAGAAAAACATTTACGATGAAATCTATGTCTGACCGTCCATTTGTGCGTCTGGGTGTGTATATGTGTGTGTGGTCAACGCTACTGCCTAAACCGTTAAGATTTTCTCCCAAATTGATATTCTCCAATCAGTCTATATGAAATCGAGACACTTCAAGTTTTGAAAGGATATTTTGATTGTAGGTGGTACCTTAATGTCTCAACTACATTTGCACCATTTTCTCAATGTGGGTTCCGTTTTTTTAAAATAAAGCTTTGTCGTCTGATAGCCAAAAGAACGCTTAAAAGAATGGCGAGGTTATCATTTTCTGTCAAATCTCTTTTTTCGAAAATTGCAAAAGTACAAAAGTTTTTCGGCGTCTTCCTACAACTAGAATCTTCCAGAAAGATATTTTTCCTGAATGAAATCTGTTGTTCCAAGAAATCATGATATAAGGTCATGAATATGAATATTTTGGCATAATTTTGCGTAAAAAATAAGACTATTACTGAACAATAATTTTCTGTAAAACCGATAAAATTACCTTCAGTAAACATACACAAAAAATTAAAAATCAGGCCAGTACCATTTTTTTGTAAAAAAAATCCGCATAAATTTTTGTCGGTAATATAGTTCATGTGCGTTTATTTATACAAAAAGGTAAATTTCTGTCTCTGGAAATTACAAAACAAGAGACACTCCAATGATTTTTTGTATTTATTAACATAATCTATGACATTTTTTCTCAAAGAAGACCGATATATTTTAATAATATAGTAATATATTTAAGTATATTATACTAAGACTTACAATACTTCAAAAGTATCCAAAATTAATTTGTAAGGGTGTCGGGAAACAGTGGACTTCAATAGATCACCCGATACATTCCCAAGATACTCAGTCTTTTCAACTTCCATGGTTTGATGAATAGGAAGGTGCATGGCATCCCATGAACCGTTCAAACCCCTGAGTTTGTATGGTAACAAATACATAAAAAATTACACAGTTCACACAAACCAATTAAGTGTATTGAACAAATTTCCAGTACAACGTAAGATTGAATACAGCACAGCCGTGTGCCTGAGCACGTGGCATAGGAGAAAAACATATGTTACAAACTGTTGATTACAGAATCCACTCGCGCATCACGCAGCAATCTAAGGCACCACTCACACATTAGATGTGCATATGACACTGAACTATGGTATCACAAAATGAACCGTAGCCGCAAAAAGATTGTAAAACAAACAGCGACTCACAAAATCGCCATGCCTCTCTCTCACAGCTACATTGCTACTGAGCTCGGCGTAGCCGATACTCAATGATCGCTTGGCGGCACTGTTTCAGAATATAGCCACCAGGATCGCTGGTTGACTTACATATAATGACTTGTACAGTCGTTACCAAGCTGCAAGGCGTATCAGACATTCAAAGAATATTAGTTGCGTGAACATAATTGATGAAATTTATTCAGAATGTTCAGTGTTCGAGTAAATAGTGATAAATTGTGATAAATTGTGATAAATTGCACCATATTTTAAACAAAAAGCAAATAAATAAAAATAACAATTATTTTCATCGGCGAGCATCGACCCCAACCTTTTTTGGTCATGATAGAATTAAAAACAAAACTTATAGTTCCGTATCTTAAAATTTATTACTATTAAGTCAGTAATTACCAAATATGCGAATTACTAACAAAGCTTTAGTAATATAACTTGAATTAATAACATTTTTATTAAAGAAAAGATTATAAAATAACTACAAGATACAATGATGCATTAGACATTCAAGTCCTAAAGTTAAAATTAAAGTTTTCGTTGGGGTTACCGACAACCAACCTTCTCGCCCTAAGCGTGTAACAGCACGTTGCCACTGTTGGATCTGCAGTCTACCTACGCCGATGCCTGCTATTCTTTCACCGCTGGCTATTAAACAATATGCATTGCACAATATGTACAAGCAGGTACAAAACTTCACCTCTGCCGTCCCATGTCACCTTCGTGCGCTACAAGTCTCGTTCTATCTGTTGATCTAGATGCTGTAACCCAGGCCTGCACAACGCCTACACCCGCCGGGCATCTGCCCGCGAGAACCGCGAATGTTCAAGTAGTGGGAGTAGATAGCTTTGTGGGGAGGGGTGTTACCCTCCCATTTGAACAGAGGGGTAGTCGAGGCGCGTGGATTGAATGCCTAGCCGTGTAATGCAATGATCAACGCTGCGAAATTATTTGTCGGTTAATGTAAATAGGTAATCTCTCGTATTTCTAGCTACAATGACCATATTTCACTGTTAATGTTCTTCTGCATACTGTTATGAATACACATTTTTATTTTTTTATTATTTTTTGATTTTACGCTCGTTGTGACTCATAGGAAATATTTTAAGCAGTAGACTCTTAAAAATTTATTATGTAATTCTAATAAACCAAAATTTAGTAATTAATAATTGATTTTCACCAGGGATGTTATCATCGCCAATGATAGCAAAATGGAGGAAATTGAAAGCAGTTTCTCACATTGAGATTGATATAAAAGTTGAATATAGGCAATTCCAAGAAGAGTAATGTTTGGCAGCATATATTTTTGTGACCATTTTCCCTCATTATGAAGGCGAATAAGAGATACCAACGAGCTAATTCTTACGGTATTTTATCATGAGATTATTATGAGTAATTTTAAATAGAACCCTTAAAATATTTTATATGATGTAAACGATTACGAATAAATAGTGTTCGTTGATTTGAAATTAGAAATATATAATGCACTCTTGTCAGAAATTAGAGCAGTAAGTAATCATGATTTTTTAAGAATAAAATTTTTTGCTTTGATAAAACCATCTTATTCAATGAAACAAAGTAAATAGAAAAAAAATATGATTACTGTTGTCAGCAAACAAAAATGATTCAATATTACAATTTTGAGTTTAGCGCTATGCTGAAGTTGTATATTACATCGTTTTAAAACGAATTACAGTATCAATCCTACGCAATTGTAATACTTGGTATCCAAATAAAATAAGTATGCGTTATTCGTTTTAGGTTCATCCTTCACATTGCAATATATCGACAACCAATATTTCAAAAATTAAAGGTAATGATACTTGAACTGTATTTAAGAGTCCGTCATGTTCTCGCAATTGCTCTTTTCTTTTTCGCACTACGGTTCGCATTGCGCATTGTCATTGGCGGTCCCCAGACCTACATTGGGGGCCATATTCATAGTCGTCACTTAGAGGATAAGAAAATACTTAAGCTATAAGACGTTACTTTTGATAAGGAAATACTTATACACATTTGGTATTCATAGACGATACTTATAATAAGTACGATGCTAGTGGTGCCTCGTGTGGCAACAGCGTATTGGCTGTTTTACAGCCACTTGAATCTTGCCAGAAGCGCTCCATCAAACTGGCCGTGAACTATCATATGCTTGCGTCCGTGAGGTAACCTAACCTACACAGTTTCTTAAATTGTGCCAGTATCTTAAACAAAGGCTTAAATGGTGGTGAAATCAGTAAATATTAGTTAGAGGTGGTTTTCGCCACCAATGTTACCAAAAAGTGTACAAAAAAAGGGTTAGTAAAACAATATTTTTTCTTAAATTTTTGATCGCTTTTATTCTTTTGATTCGTTTTTAAGTTGCTATGAATTGGAAAACGTTATAAGGAACTCCTTAAGGTTTTCCTTATTATAAGTCACGACTATGAATACGGGCCTGGGTCTCATCCTCACCCTTCGTAGCTTGCTGTATTTGCCTATAAGTTGCTTTCGGGCGACTTCGAGGTCAGCCAAAGTACAAAATGCTTGCAGACCTGCTGTAACCTCTTCATTGCAGGACTCTCAGAATGAAAACGAGCTTGAAATTATCCCTTAAAAGTGTATCATTAAAATATCGATAATAAAAATTTGCATTGTATAGTAATGTGCATATTGGGATAGGTTCAATGTGAATCATTTCAGAGGTAAATAAAGAACATCCCAAAATCGTAACATTACCATTTAATTTCTCTAACTTCCTCAGAGGCAAGGAGAGGTTCAAGGTTCAAGCTCCAGAAAACATGGGGAAAGTACTTTGGCGTTAGATATTATTGTAATATGTTTATTTTTAGAAATTTTATAATCTTTGATTTTTTAAACAGAACTTAATTTATATTATTTATTTATTAAAACTGTGTGGGTGTCCTTCGTCAAGGAATAATACTTCCTGCCGCAACAACATGGAAACGATAATTTGAATAACTATATTTCCCAATGAATTCTAGAAGACGTGCACAGATAATGAAGTTACATTTATTACTTACTCATTACATTTATTACTTATTAATTACTCAAATATATTTATCTCACTCGCAATGGAAAGAGGTCAATGATGTATAATTAGTTAATATTCTGATAGTAACATGAATATAAAATTATACTTTCTGACTTGTGATTTTAAATTAAACAGGAACTATTTTAGTTTTCACTGTTTTTGATGTGAAATAGTCTTTGCAACTGTGGGCTTTGGGAAAGGTGGCCTTCGCGGCGCAGGGACGTTCGGGAAACTTGAAAGGGGCGGCATAGTGACTGAGAATGATGAATAGAGGCGTAACTTGAGCAATGCAAGGTCTTGACACGAAGGACACAGGAACAAACATCAGTATTCACAACTACAATGAGAGATAGGTACCTTTGATCAGAACTGAACTTTTTCTTCCACTGATTGAAATTGCAACGCATCGATTTATACCGCCAAAAAATACTTCAGTCAGTTCATCCCACCTTACACATACGACTGCACATGTGCATTGCTGTCGATGAGGAACACATATTTCATATGTGAAATTAAGTTATGTATAATTTTTCTAGTTGTCTACATCTAAATTTTGTAAATTTACTTAGATAAAAAAGTTATTTTCTTTCGAGAGTATTTCGAAGTTTTTTTTTTTTCACCCTTTGGTACTATTCTTTGGTACATCTTATCGTAAGTGAGAAATGCAGTTGCAGTAAATAATGATAGAAAATTTCTGTGTATGACCCGAAGAATTATCTCGAGGTATTACAGTGAAAATCTTCAACTACGAGTTTTCATTCCCTTCCCTTGTTCTAGAAAGGTTTTAAAACGCTCGCTTGTTCCTACACTCATTAGACATCGATTCTTGTTAAATACGAAAATGCCCGTCATTATGCTACCAATTTTTCCGTTCTTTTCAATTTTTAATGTTTCGGAGTTTCAATAAGTGGAACAAAAATTCAATTCTGATAAGTTAATGGAAAACATGGCTCACTCTGATCGTTAATTCTGACGTTTCTTCCTGCGACTTGCATGTGAAGATCATGCATTGCTGTCGTTGCGCCTATAATCCTCACTGCCAGACCCCGCTATCACCATCACCCAACAACAGTCTCGGCGCCCCGAAGGTCACCTTTCTCAAAGGCGACCATTACGAGGGCTGCTAAAGGAAACATCGTCCGTTTAATTTCAAATCCATGTCAAAAAGTATAATTTTATATTCAAATGTCTATCAAAACAAATGATATATCATTATATTCCTCTTTTTATGACCTATCCATTGCTAGTGAGAAAAATATATGGTTCAATTAAAAATCAAAGATTCTAAAAGAATTGCTAAAAAGCTAAACAATTTATGGGGGTGGGTCATTGTTGGTCGAACATGCGGTATTTTTTCTTCGGTAATACTTAGCAGCATGGTTACTTATTTGAGTAAGAAAATCATAAGTGTTGGATCTTGTTGAATTACAAATCGAACGCTATTCGATAACTAAGCATTTTTCAGCAAAATAACATAACACGATTTTTTTATCTCGTAAAGAACCAAGGAAAGAACTTTAAATCCAAAATGACTCACTCTGAATATTGCAATATGCGGAAACAATTTTTTGGAATCAACATGTCGATGTACTAAATGCCACGTTTTGGTTAAGGAAGGAACCCATACATACGAATGTACGAATAATAACCAAATCCCACCCACGTGAGTCTTGTAAGCCTATCTTCATTAATCTAGGAATTCTACCATTACCGTGTCTTTTTATTTACGAATCAGTGGTTTTTGTAAAAAATGACTTGCTTAAGGGCGGGAATATATTTTCAGAAAATGCCGAAGTCTATTGCTATAACACTCGACGTAGAAATCATATTCATCAGGTGACAGTATCAACAGCTCATTACAAAAAATTCACATACAATACATGTACATTATTTTACAACACTTTGCCAGATGACATTAAACGATTAAATTCAATAGAAAAGTTTAAATCCCAAGTGAAATCGTTTCTGCTGCATAACTGTTTCTATACAATTAGAGACTATACTGAGCATCACAAGAAAAGTAACATTAATTTTAACAATGATACATAATGCATTAATTACCATTTGGACTGTATAAATGAGTATAAACAACCTGTAACAACTATTGTACTGCAGCTTCCGGGTCAATGACCCCCATCTCGATCAGGTTTTTCGTCCAGTTTCCCTGATCCATTGAGCAAATGCTGAGATGGCCCCTTGTTTTGCTTCTGGACATAAATGTAACTTCATTTTCTGTGCACGTCTTCTAGAATTCAGTGGGAAATACAATTATTCAAATTATCGTTTCCACGTCGCGGCAGGAAGTAATAAGAGCCAAAATTTATTGCTTATTTATCCTTGAAAATAGATTTTATTACATGGGAGTTTTTTTGTTTTTTTTCTCCCTTTTAAAATTCAAAATTTATTGCTTATTTATCCTTGAAAATAGATTTTATTACATGGGAGTTTTTTTGTTTTTTTTCTCCCTTTCAAAGTTCAAAATTTATTGCTTATTTATCCTTGAAAATCGATTTTATTACATGGGAGTTTTTTTGTTTTTTTTTCTCCCTTTCAAAATTCAAAACTTAAGTAGTATATGATTTAGTGTAGGGATCACAGAATTTTGAAAATGTGCACCCAATTCACTTTTCCCCATAGCCCGTCATACGCAGTTTTTAACTGTTTTTTGACGTAAATAAATAAATAAATAAATAAATAAATAAATAAATACATCACGGACATGGCATGCGCGGTGGAGTCGGGGGCGGCCAACGTTGCAGGAATCCCCTCCGCTCGTGCTGTCTCCCCTCCACCTCCGTCCCTCCCTTCCCCTCCGCCCGGCCAGTCCTCAGTGTCGGGGAGCGTTGGCGGGCTGCGCCGGACAGCTCGCCCCTCCGCGGCCAGCCGCTCCTTTCCATATGAAAGGACGTCGCCACATGTCCTTTTTCTCGTGGCCGCGCCCTTCAGTCTTCGCCGTTCTTCGTAAATTGTGAGCATTCTCCCTTTTGCGGGCAATTATTGCTTCAAATAATTACGTGGGAACTGCTCGGCTGTGAAATGGCGAATGAAAACGGCGGTAGCAGTCGACAGACGTTGTGCCAGAAATTCCGTTTCCCAAAAATTGCAATTGTAATTGCAATCGAGTTTAGTGTAAATGAATGTGTTTTCTTTGTCTGTCTGTGCGGTTCTAGGTGTGTAAGTAAATCAAAGTTTTATAATTTTGTCATCGTTATCGCGTCCTTTCGGATTACTGTAACAGCACTTTCTCAGTACAACGATTGCAAAAGAGTTCTTTACTTGACATTCTGCGGAAAATGTACTTTGACCAAATAAAGTAAGATAACGGGAGCAAGCCGTGTATTTCGTCTTGACAAATTAAATTTTTGTATGTAATTCTTACATTTTCGTCGTAGTGTGTCTGCGTCATGTCCACCCGCAGTCCCCTCTCGCGACCTCGTGGGCTCTGGACCGCCCTCTCCGGCTGCTGCAATATCAGAAAATTTCGTATTAATTAGAGAGCAACGCGCAGATAAGACGCTCGCCATAAATCAGCAGGGGCCTCAGGGGCTCTCGCCGCCCTCGCGCCCTCGGATCTCGGCTCTCTCTCGCCCGGCCCCCTCCCTTACCGCCCCGCCCTTCCCCCTCTCCCGCGGTCGCGAGTGCAGAATGGGCTGTAAACGACAGCCACGTGGGCATTAAGCCGTTTGCTGGGAGACATAAATCTTAATTTCCCCGCGCGAAGACCGATAAATACGGGGCGGAAGAAGCAACATATTAATTAGTTTGGGTTACATGGCGAATCTTCTTTTAATTAGGGAAGTAATAGTTTGCTTTCCTTACGTAAATGCATTTTGTAGAGGTGGCATTGCAGTTGGAGTGGGAGGAGGGGGCAGGGAGTAGTGAGCGGGCAGCGTGCCACGACCTAAGTCGCCGGTTTCATTCTGAGGGGTTGTGGCCGTCTTATTTCCCTGGACCTCTCCCGCTTTCAATTTGCTATTAATCATGTTCAATATTTTTAACTGTTCATTGAAGAATTTCATTCAATTTGTTACTCTCTAACCACCATTGCATTTGATTATATGTTTCAAATCTCACACACTCTCCACATCATAAAAACTGACTTCATAAATTTTAAAAAAATGTTACAAAACATCTCATGCTTCACTGAGGTGAGCCAAATTTCTTTACATCGGTACTAATATTCATAAGCAATGAAGCAGTAGTGGAAGTGTTCTCAATTACGTTTCACATTCTTATTCCTTGAATCACTTTTAATTTTTGGTTTTCTATCAATGAAGAGATAGTATTGTAATCGTGTGCCTGAAAACTGTGAATTTTCGACAGAAAAACACTAATTGCCGCGACCTGGTAACAAAAAGAGGTGTAAATCTTGTTCATGTATTCCTTACTTTCTCTAACACGCTGCGTACTCTCAATCCATTTTCTGGGACCTAGATACCGAAATATCGATTGACGGTAAAATGTCTGCCTACATGCCTGCCTGATTGTCCGTCCGCCTGTCCTTCCGCCTGTCCTTCCGCCTGTCCGCCCTCCTGTCCGTCCGTCCTGTCAGCCCGCGTGTTCGTTGATCTCTGGTGCAAAGTAATGTCTAAACCATTCTGACGATTTTCTCCGAAATTGATATCCCGAAACAATCCGAATGAAGTCGAGGCCCTGCGAGATCGACATGAATATTTTTATTTTAGGGAGTATTTTACATAAAGTATCGACATTTTTAACATTTTCTCAAAAAATGCTCCAAATTTTTTAATTAAAATGTCACTGTCGGATAGGGTAAAGAACGATTAAAAGAATGGTGTAGGTCTCATTTTCCTAGATGTCTCTAATTTTTCTACAATTACAAAGTTTCGTTCCGTTTTGCGTCTTCCTCCAACTAGTCAAACAAAACACAGATTTTTACTTTCTCGCCCTTACTTTGTAAAGCAAAAGAGTATTGTAATCGTGCGCCGCAAAACGGTGACATCTTGTTCCCTTATATAGAAAATTATTTTTTCTAACACATTGTGTAGTCGAAAGCCATGGTTGTGGTCAACGCTGGCGCCAAAACTTTTCAGCCCATATTCTTCAAACATGATATTCCCCGATATAATTAAAAGAACTTGGAACTCTCTGAGATTCAAACGTATATTTTAATTTGGGGGTATTTTACATGAGGACTCCACAACATCTTTAAAATTTTCTGAACAATGGCTCATAATTTGTTGATCAAACATTGTTCCTCCAAGTGTAGAGAATGGTCTTATTTTGAAGAAATCCCAGATTTTTTGAAAATTGAAAAGTTTAGATTTTTTCCTCGTTCTCCTACAACTTCAATTGAAGATTCTTTAAAGAGATCTTGAAATAAGATTCTGTACATTGTTTCGAAAATTCGAGTCGTTTTCATGTATTTTTTTCATGAAGTATAGGCAATTTCTATTTTTTAAAATATTTTTATCCCCAAAACAGCTTATAAGTTGTTCTTTATATTTTCTCCCCGTATGTTTCAAAGGACGGTATAAAAAGTTGTGTTACTTCCATTTTCTGTAAACTATCTGTAGTTTAAAAATTTTCAAAAAGTTAACATTGCAAAAATACAATATTGAAAATAGAGATTGTTGTTTTAAATGAAATCTAAAAATTATATCTTTAAGAAAGATCATGTACATGTTTTGAAAACCAGTAATTTTCCCTTAATTTCTGCTCGAGGGTAACGAAAATTATAAAAAAAAAATTTCTCAAATACCGTTCCAAATTTTCCTTCAGTTTTCCCCAAGGATAGAACAAGCAACGAATAAAAGAATGGCGCAGATCTCATTTGGCTTGAGCTTTAAATTTGCAAAGCTTGCAAATTTAGAAATGATGCGAGAGAGGGACGCTACTTAGCACCATTAGTGTATCTTATTTTCACGTGAAGTGTTTTTGTCTTCCAGATAAACGTTTCGCTTCTCCGTGTACATACCACATTCTTCCTTCCTGCTCCTTCGCGCCCACAGTCTGTTATACTCCTACAGATCGACAGGTTAGGTTAGGTTAAAAATTTCCGAGGAAATTTCCCGGCATCGATTGCCGTCACCATGGCAACGTATGATATAACTTGCGAAGGAAACCACATCCCGCGAACTTGTTCTGAGGGAAGCATAAATAAGGTTTCGGTTTTGAAAACGTTGATCTTCTCTCGCAAAAATAATATGCCACGATATATTTATATGAGAAATGAATTATAAAAAATGTTTTACGAAGAAAAAAAGGTTTTTCTTATGTTTAAAACGGCAAGTGGAGATTAAAGTAAAGTTTTAGAGAAGTAAACATTCAATGTAAACATAATTTAGGGATTTTTGAAAATTACTTACGCCTCCCAATTTCAAATGATTGTATGTCCACTTAATACACAAGAACGTCCACGCAGCTGGTTATACTTATCTAGTTGGAATCGATGACGGATCGTATGTACATTGGTCCACAAATTACGTAGTGTGAGATGAAAACAAAACAAGGACATTTCATTAGGTAATTTTTAAGGTTATTTAATGATCTGTTATAAGGTGGAGAACATTTCCCACACGTGCTGTACTTGAGTGTAATACGTGAATGAATGTATTACATGAATCAGGTCTCTCGTAAGAATATTTTTTATAGTATTTTCGTGTTCATTTCATTTTTGAATAATTTTGTTTTTATTGTACATTTGTGCAATTAAAATTATCATAGTGTAATTAAATGATAATGTATAAAATGAATTTTTTAAACATTCACGAAATTAACAAAACACAATTCGTATATCTGCTTATGCGAACATTAGGGACGAACTCCACCCATAAAATATTGAATATCTAATAAAACGTAACGGAATTACAAACAATGTCATTTCAGGAAATTTCATAACAATGATGTCAATTTTCAACATTTTGAAGTTCAAAATGTGCTCTTTAGTACCACAGTATTAATTTTATGAATCTTGTTAATTGAGAGCTATTCGACCGAAACATTCATCTTTATAATTTTGTACTAGCACATACATATACAATTTTTTAATTATATTTACTATAATTTTATTTTGATAATACATATATGATGTTCCTTGTGATGCTTATACGAATTTAACTTTTGAATATGTGATGCTCTGCTGCAGATGTCTCTTGCATTACAAATATAAATTAAGATTTATTCATTTCTTTAATTTTCTTGATTACATTGCAATTTGTATTAAAATTATGTCGACAAACATTTATTATTCCACCACACTTTTACACCTACACGACTTTTGAAGAATTCTTAACGACTACCACCCATGAAATATTGGAAGGTAGGTTACGGGCTTGTCATAAGTAAACACGAACTATGTTGTTATTTGCACATTTGCTTGAAAATTTATTTCCACTCAGGCTTGTAATCAAAACATGAAAACATAATACATGAGGAGCATTCAGCACATGTATTAATTATGTTTTCATGTTTTGGGTGCAATCTCTGAGGATGGAAATAAATTTTCCGAAACTTCGGCAAACAACCAACTCTATGGTTCGTGTTTACTTATGAATCAAGTCCCGTTAACCTGCCTTCCAATATTACACGACTTCCTGTCATCATTTCTTTACCTTGCGAAAGGAAAGCGACGTTTCGTCACGTTACTACGTGTCTGCAATAAAATGTCTTTTTTAAGCTTTTTGTT
This sequence comes from Teleogryllus occipitalis, assembly GCA_011170035.1. Lineage (NCBI taxonomy): Eukaryota > Metazoa > Arthropoda > Insecta > Orthoptera > Gryllidae > Teleogryllus > Teleogryllus occipitalis. The sequence continues at coordinate 23,748 of BLKR01011013.1, forward strand.
ATTTAAGATCGCATCAACATCTTAGGTCATTAGCGACCACTATTGCTGTTAACGGTATGGTAACTATGTGGATGAAACGATATGGTGATTGATGATAAGGAGTGAAAGGACGAACACAAATACAACCATGCCCGAGGCGGGACTCGAACCCGCGACCCTTCGGTCCGAGATCACTACGACACTACTGCCTTAACGATCTCGGCCACCCGGCCGGCTGTTTAAAAGTTTGTTAAGAATGAAATTGTACACTCTCGCCTTACTAGTTCGAAGACAAAGTATTGTCATTGTGCGTCGGAAATCGGGGATTTTCGATAGAAAACCCCTGTGCAGGATCCTAGTGACGAAAAGTCTATGTGTTCTCACGCATAGTTAATAAATGTTTTCCTAATAACATTTGTGGCAGTCAGAATCGATGCTTTGTGAGCTCTTGACTCCCAAAATCGATGGACAACAAAACGTGTGTCAGTCTGTCTGTCCGTCCGTCCGCTCCCTAAACAGATTTTCTCCAAAACTGATATTGCTCAATGGATCTGAACCAACTGGAAGCCCTGAGGATCAAACTGATATTTTGATTTTATGAGATACTTAACATGATGATTTAATATTATTTTCAAAATTTTCTTAAAAATAGCTCAAAATTTTGGATTAAACTTTTGTCCTCGGATAGCATATGGAACGCTTAAAAAGAGAGGCTGCTCTATTTTCCTTGAAACACGTATCTAACTTTTTCGATACTTTCGATAATAATCATGAGAGAAAGTATGTGCTGTGTTACTTCGTTGGGTTTTGTAATGAAGTAAAATTTCGATCACATTTATTATAGTTGGCAAAATAATTTTTATGATCACTTTTAACAGTTAACACGCGTATAAAAAACGCAAAGAAAAACAGAAACGGCACAGAATAATCTAACTTGAAAGTGTTCTTGGGGGAATTTTCGCTGCACAATTTACTCAGAAAGGATCAGTAGGCAAATAAATTGCTAAATATATACAAACTGGCAACATTAAGTCCCGCTTTTGTATGTACGCTAAGTGACACTCCAAATAGCGCAGTGGTACGTTTGACAACATAAGGGACATTCACAATCAATCGTGAATTGTCATTCATTCGTCTATTGTTTTTCTTGTGCCTTCTGCAATAGTGTATCGATTTCAAAAATACAGGAATCAAGAATAGTTGGCCTGTACGCCTATACATTAAAATGACACTGACACCTCTTGTTTATTACGTCATGTCCGTAATAATAAAACGTTTTAGGAAGAACCGCCTGATGTATCTGTGAACAAAATTACAGTTGTATTCCATTAGATGGTGCTTGTGTAAGTCTCGGTGTCATGTCGGACGAGGGTTCAGTACTTTTGATTTAGTAAAGGGAAGGGATGCAGATCTTTCCTGCGTGCGTGTTTCGTGGTAGTGATTCAATTATTTTGTTTCATGAAATGAGGAAGAAATGCCTGCGAATAATAAACAATGAACAAGCAAGTTGTTATTATAATTACCGTCCGTTTCATTTGGTAATGTGAAAATATTGTATGAGAGCCTATTGTGAAAGTTTAAAGAAATTTATAGAGTGTATATTATTCACAGTGAGGAAATTGTGTGAAAACAGTGCGTTGAGGAAAAAGAAATGTTCAGGGTTCCAATGAAAACATTGGTATATTCATTGATATGTTGTGAATATTTGTAACGAAAGCGTGTAGTATGATTTGCAATGGCAGAGGTTGCAACAAGTAAAGGCATACTTTCATCAGGTGAGTTTAAAAATTAATGTTATAACAATTTTCTCAATTGTGGCTTACAATTATTTCGAAAACTTTCAAATATTTGATGGTTACTGCAACATAAAACGTGTATCATTTACTTATCCTAAAAGTATCTACAAGTATGTATGAAGTATTTTGAGTCACGAGGGAAAACAGACGTATACAAAAAGCAAACATTTTCAAACTATAAATCGTCTAGTTCTTTCAGTTGGACTTTATTTGTTCATTTAGCGAATAGACGAGAAACATCGCTTATTGGCGAACGTGTAAGGAAGGAACATTTAACTTGCGAACAAAGCCCTCAAATGTTCGTCAAATATTAGGCGTCTGCGTCAAGATCAAATACGGCTCTTGCGGATCGCCTCCGGAACAATGCAGCAGCAGACTCCTGGGTTTGCGTGTTGTAACTGCTCTTTAACAGTTTCAATAGCGAATAATCAGATCTTGGCCATAAAGTTGATCGTTTGCTTTGCTAATTAACTTGCCATTGTCGGAGGTAGACCGCTGTGCATTCAGTTTCATACAAATTAGGCGAGGCTGGAATTTGAGCTCGGCAGTAGCAGCGTGACCTCGAGGGAACGGCACGGGCGGCTCTCGTGGAAGCCGCCTCTTCCCCCCTGTCTCTCTCCCCACTCCCCATCCTCCCCTCCGCGACCGGGTCCCAGAGCTCGTCGATCGCGCGCGTTGTGTCGAAACCATGAAACTAGAATTGTCAGTGAACACTTGGGAAACGTAATATTTTCTGGGTTAGTATGAGTATGCGGCGTGCTATAGTAGTTCTCTTTTACGTGTAATTGTGGAGATCTATTCAATGCTTGATTTGTATGTTGCGTTCAGCACATACACTTCAGATGTACAATGTGGCTGAACAATTCGTCCTACATTCTGCATTTATTAAACTAGGCATCAAAAGACTGAATCAGGGAGATCACCCCCCGAAAGTTCTGATAACGAAATTTTACAAGAGAGACAAAAAACATGTTATCGCTTCCAGTCATCACAGATTTTATCCACAAACCTAAAGATTTATCATCACTATCTCTTGAAATATTCACAATTTAATATTATACTTCAATAGTTGTGAAAAATTGGATTAAACACTGATTGAATTATGGAGTTTTTGATATCCCTGACACAGGAACAAGGAAAGTAATATATTTGAACTATGTAAAAGGAAAATATAGCCAGTATGAATAGTAATACAATATTCCCTTAATTACAAGGTTACATAATCTAACATTTAGAAAAAGGTAACAAAAGGGTTTTTAATATTGCAACTACCAATAATAAAGCTGCAGACAGGTAAAGTAAATGCAGCCAGAATCAAACTATGGAGCAATACAATATTCCTCTTATTAATAGAAACGTTTACATATTCAAACATGTCATAAAACACGATGAAAAGCTTTTTAAGTATTGAAATTATACTTATATAGGGGCAGTAATGAGAGCGTAATATGCACAAAAAAAAGGAAATCTTATATTGGTAGACTATTATTACAGATATTCTATTAACTTTCACTAGCTCCATCTCTTTTTCTGTATAGGTTCCAGAGCTCTCAGACAAACTTTTCATACTATTTTTGACTTCTATAGAAATAAACTACATTGACATTTTCAATTCCTTTTTTCTTGTTTTGTGGACAAGGCTGACCTCACTTCAAGAGTTAGGCAGTATTTGGTTTTTAATATTAGACCTACACAATATTGTTGCTTTCATAGTCTTAAAAATATGTATTACATTTTAGTGAGTAGTAGAATAATGCAATAGTTTAGTTGTTGATATAAGACATTTCTCTGTTCGACTACATTTTGTTTCTTTTGAAGATTTTTTTGAAAAAAATTGGCGGAATGTTAAAAAGAGAGAAATTTCATAGACTTACGAAATCGACATTTTCTTACCCAACTGAAATACAATGTGAAACTAGTGGTGCTACAGAATGGCACAAACTTTCTCGAAATAAAGTTTTATCATTTCCATGTGTAGACTGGCTTTACGGTCATGCCCTATCCTCTTGCTAGCTGTCATCTATTGTACTCAAAGTACATTTTTTGATATTTTCTCAAATTTCGGTTTCCTTATAAGAGAATGGGAATATTACTTTAAGAATATTAGAAAAGAGTAAAACCATAAATGGCAATTTTCATTGAAAATCTTGGAGCAGTTGTTAAGAAAATGACGCTCAAGTGTTACTGCAAATGCGAAATTTCAAGCATTTTTCACAGAAAATTTTTGAGTTCCCGAAAAAATTCATTCAAAGTCATTAGAACTATTATAACTCGCAAATACAATAGTGTTTACAAATTGCTGGAAATGTACATATTAACGTCGTGAGAGATATTTAAAAAAATACATTTGTACAATATTTGAAAAAACGAAATAATACAGTACACAGCTATAAGGCGATGGCGATGACCTCTAGTGGTCAAAGAATAACTATACGAAAAATTAGGAAATCCCATTCTCGTGATTCTTGTAAGCATCTCTTTATTAAGCTAGGCATTTCTCCATTACCTTGCCTCCTGATTTACCATTCACTGGTTTTTGTCAGAAATGATGTACTCAATGAAGGGAACATATATTCAGCTAAAACCGATGTCTATAGTTATTAAACTCGACGTAGTAATCATATTCATCAGGTGTCAGGGTCAAAAGCTCACTACAACAAAATTCATATGCAACGCATGTGCATTATTTTACAACACATTGCCAAATGACATTAAATGATTAAATTCGATAAACATGTTTAAGTTACGAAGGTTGAAAACGAATTAAATTTAAAAAAAATTATGATTACATTTAGCACTGATCAGCGTTTCGAAGGACATTGGGCTTCATCAACAGGATTTAATAAAAACGTTTAAAAATGACGAAAAAATCATGGATATTAATTGCGCATTATTTGAAAGTGAAGAAAAATATACAATATGTATAAGAAAATTATGTCATACCTCTTGTTGAATTCAATACTTGTTAATAAGGATATTAATTTAGACTTAAAATGTTTGGAAGACAAAAAGCAAAGTGAAACAGTTTATAGAAATATTGTCATAAGGTACTCAAGCATAAAAAATAATGAGGTCAAGTACGGCATACGAGAGAAAAAGCAGCTTTAAATAAAATAAAATAAATTTAAATTTATCTGTAGTTGAATGCATGTAGAATTTGATGAATGTATAACAAATAATAATAATTCATAACAAATAATTTATGCGTGTTTCATATTTTATCATATAAGAATTGCCGTTATGAACGAGGCGGCGGCTGGTATTGAAGTAAAAAGTTCGCGCGATTGTTGATGCAGGAAACGGTGGAGTGAAGAGTACCGGGATGGGGGAGAAAACCATTAATTTGTAAAAATACTGACAATAGGATCATAGTTCATGCATCAAAAATTATCATTCTGTTACTGTCTGCCTTAAAATCATATGACCTGATCTTCCCAAAAATTTAAACAAGTTGAAGTCCTAAGTAAAATATTTTCTGCATCATAACTGTTTCAATACAATTGGATTCTATACGGAGCAAAAAAGGAAAGTAATATTATTTTATCTATGATTTCTGAATCTATTACAGACCTTTTGGACTGTATAATTCTAAACAACATATAACAAGTATTGTACTCCATCTCGGTCAGGGTTTTCGACCTATTTCCCGAATCCTTTGAGCAAATGCTGAGACGGTTTTGCTTCTGAACATAAATGTAACTTTACTATCATCTTTTGGTACGTCTTTTAGAGTTTTATGGGTAATACAGTTATCAAAATTTCCCTTTTTCATGTTATCACGGCTGGAAGTCTTCCACGATTCATTCACGAAGGGCACGAAGAAAGATAATAGCGACATCTATTGCTGATTACCTTTGCAAATCGTTTAATTACACTGGAACAAATTTTCTTATCAATTCTTGGCAAAAATGCTCATTTCATCTATATACAGAATTAAACTTATACATGGATTAGAGAAGGGATCCGAAAATTTCAGAAATCGTGTACCGATTACACTTCTTTTTGAATTTGTTGCGCCTACATTGATACAACGTGTCTCCAAGCTCCTAAGAGCATTGAGTGCCTGTACTTAGGAGTAATCTTCCGTTAATATTCATTATATGTAGTAATTACGGTCTAGTCTCGTCAGTTGTCAAGATTTCTAAACCGTTGGGACGATTTTCTTTAAAATTAAAATTTCCAGACTGATCTAAACGAACTCAGGGCCCTGCGAGTTCGAAATGGGAATTTTAATTTTTGAGGGTACTTTACATGAAGTCTCAACCCTTTTAAATTTTCTCAAAAGTGGTGCCATTTTTTACTAACGTTTTTCCTCAGGTAGTGTAAAGGACGCTTAAAAGAATGGCCCAGGTCCCTTTTGCGTTGAAAGCACAGATTTGAAAAACGCAAAGGTTCAAATTTCTTTCGGCATCTTCCTTCATCTGCAATATTCAAGATAGAGATTGTTTTCTTAACAAAATCTTTTTTGCGGACAGATCTTGAAATAAGATCTTGTACAAATTTTCGAAAGTAAGAGTACATTTTGGGTAGTTTTGTCTGGAATTTATTATATTTCTAAGCAATTGTTTTCTCAAAAACGGCTGCAATTTTTCTTTAAATTTTCTCCTTGAATACATATGTGAGGACAGTAAACAATTCGTGCTATTCCCATTTTCGGCAGACTACATATATTTCCAAAACAATATAGTAAAAGTAGAAATAAGAAGATATATATTATTATAAAAAAATATTTTGGAAACTAAACATTTAAAATTTGTCATGAACAGTACTTTCGAAAATTGCAAAAGTTTGAAATAGTACAAAGAAGTATGTGCTCCACTGGTTTTGGGTGTGAGATCCAATGCAAATAAACATGTCACAAACATGTATGAGCTCACATGCTTCAAATATCTTTCACGAGGAAGAATGACTTGACCGTACTATTAGTAAACTGATACGGTTATGTAACAATAATAAAATAACATAATTCAAACTGACCTTTTTTTGCATACGCTAACTTTGATGGAATTTGCACATTTGAATCCATGTTTAAGAATGTCTTAGTCACCGTTCATTTCTTATCGCAACAATGAAAGTTTCTTTAAATGTAAACTAAATTAATTGTTAAAGTAAATTTCAGTGTTATAATAATGAATTGAATAAATGTAATTAAAATATTCTTTACTACAGATTCTAATGCTCATTATTCTCATTCTCATGCTCCTTCGCATCCCTATTTAGACAACAATATGTGAATGTTTGCATGGCTATTTTAGCCAAAGTAAATGTCTGACGTACGGGCATACTTACAACTTTAACCCGGAAGTTCAGTACGGCAAGCATTCGGTGTCAGTCACTAAGGCCCAAAGGTGTCCGAGAAAGCGTCTAGATAATTATATTTGGTTTAAAAATGCTCACCTACGCATTTTTCTCTGAACTACATGTCACGTTCATAAGCGCGGCATCGTTTCTTAACTTCGTGAGAAGCATGAACATTCGAAAGCACGATTATATAAAATGTAATACTTTGCTAGAATCGATATGGGACTTCAATTGGTGTTTAATATGCACAGCGCGAGTGAAAGTTAGGCAAACGTCGCCAAGCTCTGTTTGGCAATAAATTACAGGTTTCGAAGTCTCCTTGTGCTCGGCGCGAAAAAGTGTGCAAATGACTCGCAAAAGCGCTCCAGCCGGCGTTTACCGAAATCATCACCGTTTGATAAACTTGAACGAGGGCGATTCCGTGGGGCCCATGGCCGTCGCCGCCCCCCACCCTCTCCCGGCCCGAGAGCGCCGTGCTCTCTTTGGATACTCCGCTCCAATCTGCTTTCCATTCACAACTTTTTATGGCCAACTCCCTCTTCAACTTCTTGCATACAAATCCTCTCCCTGCACAGATGCGCCTCGCTCCACCTTGCCTCGCCGTGTTAAGTTTTGTTCTGTTAAATTTTGTTCTGTTAAATTTTGTTCTGTTAATTTTGTTCTGTTAAATTTGTTTCTGTTGAGTTTTGTTCCGTTGGGTTTTGTTCTGTTGGGTTTTGTTCTGTTGCATTTTGTTCTGTTGAGTTTGTTCTGTTGAGTTTTGTTCTGTAGAGCTTAGTTCTCTAGTGTTCTGTTCTGTTGAGTTTTGTTCTGTTGAGTTTTGTTCTGTTGAGTTTTGTTCTGTTGAGTTTTGTTCTGTTGAGTTTTGTTCTGTTGAGTTTTGTTCTGTTGAGTTTTGTTCTGTTGAGTTTTGTTCTGTTGAGTTTTGTTCTGTTGAGTTTTCTTCTGTTGAGTTTTGTTCTCTTGAATTTTGTTCTCTTGAATTTTGTTCTCTTGAATTTTGTTCTCTTGAATTTTGTTCTCTTGAATTTTGTTCTCTTGGGTTTTGTTCTCTTGGGTTTTGTTCTCTTGGGTTTTGTTCTCTTGGGTTTTGTTCTCTTGGGTTTTGTTCTCTTGGGTTTTGTTCTCTTGGGTTTTGTTCTCTTGGGTTTTGTTCTCTTAACTTTTGTTGCGTTGGGTTGGTTTGGGTTGGGTTGCGTTGCGTTGAGATTTTGTCCTGTTGAGATCTTGTCGCGTTGAGATTTGGTCGCGTTGAGATTTGATTGCGTTAAGATTTGATCGCGTTGAGATTTGGTCGCGTGGCGATTTGGTCGCGTGGCGATTTTGTCGCGTGGCGATTTTGATGCGTGGCGATGTTTGTCGCGCAGGGGTTTTTGTCGCAAATGTTGTTGTCTGAATTTAATTGTATTGTTGGGCGGACAACACATTCGATCTCATCAGCTACACTGATGTGACAGATGAATCAGCGATAGAAATCGATGTGATGATTTCTTTTAAAATTTCGGATAGTTTGAAGGCTGTACAATTTAAATATTAAAGAACACTCTAAGTTTGAAGAAATTACAAAAAACAGTTAATCATGGATTTCATAGTTTCTAAAATACTTGGGAAATATTAGTAATTTAAAGGTAAAGTGTATTTTGAATAATATATCGCCCTGTGTATTCGGAGGGTAACTACTTTTTCACAGTAAATATAATTTTTGGGTAAGAAATCATATTGAATTTATAACATTTGAAGCACTTTATTGACCAAAAATTAGTCAGTTATTATGCCGTGTGTATACTACTGCATTAGGAATAGTTCTCATTAGATCATATTCACAGTAACGTGAACCTGCATACTGTGGACCTATTACATACATAACAGAAATAACCTCAAAGTGTTTTTGACTGTAACTATAAAATAAGTATTTAAATTTGAGCACTTTGGGTGGCTAAAAATTATTGGAGCCAAAGCAATGGACATCAGTATGTCGGTTAATTATTGATATTTCTTCGAGAGCTTTGACATATTTATAAAATGGCTCCTCACCTTCACAGCACATTATACATACCTGACAACTGAGAATAAATAATTGGATAAGCAAAAATTAGTGTTATCATTTCACATTATTGACACTAGAAAAATAACTGATGACATGGCATTCCATCACATTCTAATTTTGTAACGGTGAATGAATATCCATTTTTTACACCATAATATATTACCTCAAAGAAAACAAGTCTCGCGCAAACGTTAATTTATAGTAAATGATGCAAACATCGTTTCAAGATGAATAATGAATACTACGCCGAAACCTTAGAAAAGTGATTTAATAAATCATTGTTGTTGCTTTAAATGAACTAAAATGATGACTTCTACTGACAATTAACTTATATACTATGTACAGGGGGTCCAAAACAATGTACACCCTGGGACAGCAGCTCAGCAATATCGACGTTATTTAGCAGCTTTTTAGCAGCAATATTTTTTTGACGTTCCGAAGAAGTAATATTTCTTCAAATTAATTGTAGTTAAATAATTTTTAATGTGAAAATTAAACTTGCATATTTTTCTAAGATATGAAATGCACGTCTTTCATTATTTATCACCAAAATTACGACAAGTTTAATATTCTCTTCTAAATAAAAGAAAATATGGTAAAATCGTAGGTGTCCGAATATTTTTTTGAGTAAGTGTATTCTGTTTAAATGTTGAAATACAATTCTAATCTAGCATTTACATATTGCATTGAAAAATTTTACCACTTGCTCTACCTTTAGCAATTACGTGATTACCTAACAATTGCAGTTATGTTTTAACACTTGCATAAACACTTTACATAAAATTATAATACCGTTCACTTCACAAAAAAACACAATAAAATAACAATGCACAAGACTATAATACATGCAAACCCAAAATACTAAAAAAGATTCACATACCGAAATGCCCTTTGCATACACTTTCAAAGCAATTGTCACATGAATAGTGAATGAAATATATACAAGACGTAGTTTCACTTTCACATAGATTATTACTTTATACAATTTAGCCAGCAAAAAGAATATTGTTATGCAATGAACGCACAATGAATATAACTCTTTTACTGATTATTGGTTTTGAACAATTTTAAAACTATTAAACAATAAATTGAATGCACACACTAAAAGAACAAATATTACCGATAACAGAAAAATGAAATAAATAGGTTTTTACAACTTTTTTTACAGGAATTAGTTATCTGGCTTTCTTTTACGACTGCAATATTATATAAGATAATGTTTAAATGATTTTAGTGAATTTAACTCGACTATCTACGTCTGTAAGTGAGGTGAATTCTATCTCTGTAGCATGATTCTCGTTTCTTTAAACAGTTCTTTGTATGAGAATTTCTAGTGAATTTTCTGACTCACAAAACGTCTCGAAGAAATATTTCCACAGCTTGGAGCGGCGACGGCGACCCAGATCCTTTCAAGGTCGTGCCAACCACTTGCTTCGGTGAACACGTGCTCTGGTGAATCGCTACCACAGTCCTTCAAATTTTATGTAATCTGACTGCAATGTCTCCGCGTAATGAATTTCTTACGTGGTAAGCCAAGTTGAAAGACGAAAACAAAAACAAGCTGGAAATAGAAAGAAACATTTTCTATAGCACATGCTTTCTATTTCAGTACACGTTCTTGAACGTTGAAATATATTATTTCTTCGTTGTTAGAAAAATAGTATATTTCTGCGTAATGCGTTCACGTGAATTTATCAAAATATTCGTGATTTAAAGTTCTAAATTCTCTCATACATGGTATAGTTCTTTTAACATGATGAGACGAATTACCTTTTTCAAGCTTCTACTCGTCGAAATACGGCGAATTCTGCTCTCCGTTCAGCAGGAACAATTGCGGTCTGTCCAGATCGGCGAGCGGCAGCGAAAGAGAGAGCTTCTCATAGCGATGCTTTGCGCTAGGGCCGATATTTTCAATGGTGATTTTGATTGGTCCTCGATCTCTTGTACGCGAGTGCGTTCAGAAACATTTAGTAAATTCTCGCATAGGATTCCATTTACTGCTGGCGCGATCTCTTGCAATTCGTTAACGCTATAATTGCAACTTGTCGTGTCTTGACGTTCTCAGGTGCTTCTTAAGAATCAATGTAACCGACATATGAGCGGTTACAGTGTAAAATAGGACCCTTTGGAACCCTTTTGCAGTTGGCAATGAATTGGAAAGATGTGTGTATACGTCCCATCATACCAAATCGGCAGGCCTGCACAGCATATTGCACTTTCGCTGAACTCAAGAACCTCGCGCGAGCCACTCGAGTGCAAATCCAGGAATCTAAGAAGGGTGAGGATGAGATCAATTCCAGAAGTGGGGACCACCAATGAGAATGAGGAATTCGAAGCATAGCGCGTAAATTGAAATTGCTATGGGCGAGAACCTGACGGACTGTTACATACAGTTCATGTACGCCTCTTGCGTCATATTGGAAATGTACCCTCTCCCTCAGAAAAAATGTCGTTCAAAATTCTATCTTCCACACCGCGCCGACAAACTTGGACACCCCTCGGCCTGGGGGAGGGCAGGGGGAGGGACGCGTTGACCAATCGCTAGCAGGTAGAACCACAGTTGTCTGTGATTGGTGCAACATCCCAAGGGGCAGAAAGAACGCTGTCTCAGGGGGAGGGGGCTAGTTCGTTTACGTACGAGACGGAAATATCGTCATATTTCCCTGCCGAAGGAGGTAGTTTGCCTGCGCGTACGCCACGACGAAAAAATATTTCTAAGCGGGGTTTTCCGTCCAGAATGATTGTCTATAGACCAGTAAATATTTATCATTTTAGCAACAATTATTCTAACTTTTAGTAATCGATTTGTAACTCCTGACAAAATGCTATTTTGAGATATTCATTTCAGGCACAATTTGCGGAGCCTTCCCGGCCGTTCTAACGCATATTTCGAATTTGTTTATAAAATTATAAATTGTTGCAAAATTGTTAATTCGCTGTTTTTGGTTCTGGGACATCGGGAGACTCTCCCCACTTTAGATTTGCAAAATTTGGAAATTGTTTATAAATTTGCAATTGTTGCAAATTTTTTATTGTCTAATCTGAATGGCGTTTAAATGTGATGCAAAATTCCGGAATCCGTTCGGTGCTATTATATCTCGTTCTCGAGATATATGTAATTGTTTATAAGAAATTAACATCTTAGTAGACCCATTTGTTTGCGCTTAATTCATTCGCGCTAGCAGAATAGCGTGGGATGGGCCTACTGAAAAAACAGTTCTCCAATGCCGCGCTTTTGCCTGCCACATACGCTTAAAATGCACTTGCTTGTAAACAAATTCTGTGGCCAATTTAATTATGATAAATTCGTATTTTTACGGCGAGTATGAGCATAACTTTTATTTGGTTTTTATATTCTCTTTTAAGTCCTGCAATTTGCAAGTCGATATATTTATCAAATAGGAAAGAAATTGATTATAAAAAAATATTTTTCAAGGTGCATTACGCCCAAACAATTGTTTCTGTTTTTCTATCAAAGGGGTGTTGAGCAACCGAATAACTGTATTATTAATTTTTTTTAAGTCCCCTGTTAACACCGAGAGTCAGAAACTATTTGTTCCTCTTGTTTAACCATTACCATTAAAAAATAGGGAAACATATTGCTTAGCTGTTTGCTATAAACTGCACTGGATTGGATGAATGTAGTGTTAAGGTTTTCAAATACAGAAATATTCAATTTTGTGTTTTGAATGATCACATGAGTAGAATCACACATCACAATATTTACACAAGTATAGAAATTTCTAAATAAACGTATATAAACTTTAAGTTAATACTTTCAATTCAATTTATCATTCCTTTCTAAAACTGCACATTTTGCATGATGATTTCATTGTATAATATTCAAATCAGAGCTTTATGTGCTAAATCTACGCATTGTTAATACATATTTTTAAACAACATTAATATATTTAATATACATTTAAAAGGTTTTTAGATTGGCGAACGTTTCAATGAAATTTCATGAATTTCTAAATGCTTGAAAATAAATACTTGTAAAATTAAATACTTGTAGAGTGTGAAAATATAACAAACTCACGTATTTGGTAAAACGAGTTGATATTACTAAAAGAAAGCAAAACAGATGTTATAACAATTCAAAGAGATTTAGCGTTTGTTTACAGTTTAGTAAATATCAATGCACTAGCATTTCCCAGTGAAAATACATAGAACGAACTTGGTGGTCAAGTGATATGACCTTCCCAACACAGACTACATTTCAGTATCGTCAGAGTTCGAAGGTGGTTTGTTGGCCACCATTCTACGAATCTATCAAAACCTTGAATTTTGCACGACCATCTGTACAGCGAGAACGTAGCGGTTTATTAAACGGAAACGGGCTATTCGAGGTATCTAATGTGCACTCTTTGAAAACGTTTAACCATTATAAACTATCCCTAAGAAAAATATCAAATAAACAATGTTAAAGATCACCAGCTTAACATTGCCTTTACTATTTGAATGTTTTCAACATCCCCAACACCAACAGAAAACCCATGTTTGTACAGGTTATTATAAAACCAATTCAATAAATATAAGCATTTATTCACGTTATTATTTTTAAAACACTCAAATATCTACGATGTTATTTGATTCATGTCTTCATCGAAGATCTGAGATTAAAAAACTGATAAACAGAGAAAATTAAAGTAATTTTGAGTGATTGATGAAGTTGAATGATCAAACGAAAAACAATGTTTCTTGCTTCATATAATGCTATCGTGTTTAACAGACATGTAATTACATGTGATACCTACATTTAAACATCCAAACTAATGAAAATTTTCAAAATTAAAATCATCAATAAAACGTTGATTCATCAGCAAGGATTATATTATTAAATACTTTTTTGAGGTTCATGTGCTCCTGTGTGAATAACGTAGTAAACGTGATTCGTATGATCCAGTTGCTCAGAATAATGCAAAACCTGCTAGACACATACACTAAACATAATAGTTGTCAAATAGCTATTTACGACATGAGTATCATAAGATATCTTATTACAATACGAAATTGGAGAATTATCAAACAAGACTCTTTAGCCGAAATTGTTAACCAATTGAATATTGTAATATAATGTTACCATTTGAATATCATTAAAAGTAAGACGCAATTTGTCAAAATTCATGTGAACTATAATTTTTCTTTAAATTTACTCCTTATCCTGCGAAAGATGTGTGACAGTACTTATGTTAACAATTATACTGCCATGGGTTTAATTAATTAGTTTTCAGTACGCAAATTATTGTTTTTGGTTTTAATGAAGCATGGATATACAGAGTATCGGGGAACGAAACGTCGAAAGTTTGAAAAAAGCTGTTTAAACAATTTTAATCATACTTTGTCTAATAAACTACATAGATATTTTGAATGGCTAAGCTGCAATAAACACGCAAATTTTGGTTTGAAAATATGAATTCTACGCAAAACTTTGCATTCTAGAATCATGTAAACAGACCAGAAACATGTAACATGTTTATTATTAACAATATAAATTAATATATTAGTTCAAAAACAAAATTTACCGAGAAATAAAAAGCAGTCGAACTGTGAAAATTGGGTGCTTTTTTATTTCTAGGTTAATTTTTCTTTCTGATCAAATGTATTCATTTATTTGGTTAATCATAAACAATTTAGATATTAATGAAGTGTTTATCTGCTTCCACAACGCAAATAGTTGTCTAGAAAACATATATCTAAACCACCTTTTGAATGTTTATTGCGGCTTAGCCATTTGGAATATCCGTGTAGTTTATTAGACAAAATAAGCTTAATATTGTCTTAACAGCTATTTTTCGAAGATTCGACATTTCTTCCCTGAATATCCTGTATATAAAAGGCTTGATTTCTGTTGGTACGCGACGGAACGGCGTTCCGGTTCTTTGGAAATAATTATGAAATTATATTATATATAAGTAGCTATTGCTATTATATTAATAATTAATTTGAGGCGCGTTTCGGGGCCTAAGAATTTAAAAATAAAGGATATAGGTATCATAATAACTCTTATGACGACACTGTTCTCAGTTACGTCAAGTTTTAATTTAGAAAATCAAAGTGAATGGTCTAAGTTTACTCACCTAAATAAAGTTTATCTTACTATACATACTATTTAGAAAGTGTTTTATGTTCAAAACAAGTGTTGCCTCAACAGCATATAATTTCACGTATTATTCGTAATTGCTATGCAATATTCAATACGGACTATGTGAACCTGCAAAAAAGAAACAACAAAAAAAGACCTACTGCAGCAGAAAATATTTTCTACTCGTCGGGATTCGAACACGGGTCTTTAAAGTTAACTCACCTGACACGGTTCCCCCTCACCACCAGGTACACGACAAGACTGCCTCCTTTCCGATGCGAAAAGAAAGTGAAGCATTTGCAGTTTTTAAAAAAAAAACAGGGTGTTCAATTTATCTTAATACAAGATCTATTTTTAAAAAGAGATTTCATTAAACAAAAATCTCTAGCGTTCAGATTGTTTTTCGACAATGTTATAAAGATCAGCCGGGGCTAATATTATACAGTAGAAAATTTGGGTTAATGTATTACACTTTAAGAGTTGTTATTTATTTATGTCCAAAATTAACAAGAAAATGACAAATGATAGGAAATATATTCTATTATAATTACCATATAGCAAACACTCAGAATGTAACAATATTTGGGAGGGAAAAAATCAAAACTAAAATGCCTAATTTTTCCAGTCAAAAACTTTACCACCGTGATATAAATCTTTTGATTTTACTTCGTTATTTTTTATGACACGATATTTTTGAAAATAGGTTATCATTAAGAAAGAATTAATATTCTTTTCTGCGTTAAAATAATGCAATAATATTAATCGTGTCATAATATATACAGCCTCAAATTTGTGGGGCTAATATGATACAACTTAAGAGGCTAATGTAATACAATACGGGTGTCGGGGCTATTTTGATACAATAAAAATTAACACGCAGACAACTGGAAGGGATTTTTTTATGTTTAATATTACATCAAAGGCGCTAAAATTCTGATTTGATGTTGATAAACTATCCAAGTGTTTATCTGAGAAAGAAAGACCAGGCGACAATTCATATAGATTTCCTCGTTCTCCCCCCTACCCAGTACATGGTGATTCACTTATGATTATCAATTGGCGGAAGCTTCTGCTGTTTCAGTGCAGTTACTGATTTTTCACTGGAATCACAAGGAACCAGGCCTACAATAGGAGCTAACACCATCCTTTCAACTCCAGATATCAACTGTTCTCATCCAGTACTTTTGAGATAATGCTGTTGGAAAAAAATTTAAAAAAACAGTAGCCCTCCAAAGAATAAGGAAGCGGTTAGACCCAATAGCAGCAATCATTACTAGTGAAGAGTGGATCATTACTAGGAAAGAGTGGAGTGTTTAATTTACGTTAAGTTAATATCTCTTTTTAAAAAGAGATTTCATGAAACAAAATCTCTAGCGTTAATATTTGTTTTCGACAATGTTAATAGGTATTTGTTTGCAATTTTCGAAAATTCAGATCGTTCGCCCAAAATTGAACGTACGCCACTTTTAAACATCTTGTGCTTCGAGGAATAGATTTACAGAAAAATTGGAGCTCTTTTGAGGAAATTATGTAAATATGATGGGGTTTGGTGTAAAGTACCTTCAAAATTAAAAGATTCGTTTCAAATTCGAAGATTCGTAATATTAGCCAGATCGTTCAAGGAATATCCATTTTATTGAAAATCGTGTTTACTTTAGGCTCTAGAATTACTCACACGAAGACGGATTCACAAAGAGGATTTTTGGAAAATCACTTTTTCGGGTTCAAAAAACAAGCGTTTTGACAGCCTTGTGTATAGAAAATAAAAGAACAATACCAACAATCCACTTTTTTCGAACTAGCTACTTACAAAACGTGTTTTCTGTAAACATTTCGACACTTCCTCCTACAGCATTACGTAACTCTCTTTACACGTGGAGGTAAAAATATTCCAGCGTTACTGGGATTTGAACTCGGATCCCTGTAGTCCGTAGGTCTGGCTCGACCGCACTGTGCTATCACAGATATTTCTCAACAAGCTGTCCAAGCACACTTATTACGAAAAGAATAGTTACGTGATATTCATTGCACTTAGATTTTTT